>VZRO01000331.1:265001-282629 GCA_013397915.1 Daphoenositta chrysoptera
CTCTCCTCTCCTCTCCTCCGTTAAGCTATTGGCTGAATCAGTTCTCCTAAGTGGTTCATAATACAATTTTAGGATGGGAGTGAAGCCTCATACAAGACATAGACTAAATGCAAAATTTTGAGAAGATTCAAGTTGAGATTAACACCATGTTACTTGTAAGGTCATGGCTGGGAAAGGAATAGAGAAGAGGAAGGGGAAACTATTTAATTTCATGTAGTTTTTTCAAGGAGTATTAACCCTGAGATGCAAATGCATTTTGAGCTAGTCCTACTACCCCTTCTTCTGCTTGGTGACCTCTGTCTCCCCTCTTTACCTTTCTTCCCTGCAGTAAAGTGACCTTGATGAAATGAAGTGAGTCATGCACGAACTCTCACCACACTGAAGAGGCTAAAAGGGAAAAAGGATTAGGGAAGAATGGAAAAAAATGCTGTGTGAGAAGGGGGAGTTACAAAACTGTGCAGGGAGGACCCACACAATTTGCTTGAAGTATTGAATGCACCTCTTTTCTGACTGGTGCCCCAGTGTCTCAGTAATAACTAAAGAAAAGCAATGGTTTTGCCTCAAAAAGCAAACAATGGTTATGAAGGGATTTCCTTTGTTTTGGAGCTATTTGTTAATTTTTGCCTTCATGTCTTAAATCTATTTATGTTTCTTCATGATTAGCTGTTTCAGTCCTTAATTGGGGCACTCGAGTCTTTGATCTAGACCTAAAACCTGACAGATTTTAGAGTTAATCAAATTTTGACCTCGTGATCAGAAAACACACAGACCCAACAAGAAAACCCTGATGTTCCACTCACTCCTTGGCAAAAGTGGCATTTTGACTGAGGTAATTCTGCCTCAAGATTTTCTGCTGCCAGACTTTGCCCACCATCAATCATATTAATATCTCCTTCCACTTCAGTGGGACTATGCCTCAACAGGGACAAGTGAGAAAGAACTTGGGCCTTCGGTGGCTACAGGTAGAGGAGGGATGAAAGAAATGACTCCTGGTGGTTCAGCTCAGATTATTCTCTCATTATTTTAATACTACGTGATCCCCAGAAAGGTGTTATTAAATCTAATCCACTTCTTAAAGAGGATCCTGATTCCATGCATGTGGGTGCAACCCCCCAGTAGTTCTATTGGAGCTCCCACCACTGCTGTATTCACTTGATTCAGGAGATTTTTATTCACATGAACACATCTAGAACATGTTACTCGCATGAACAGCTCCAGATTTTTTCCTAGGCTGGAAGCCTCAGAACCAGGTTCAGACACCTGCATTCCCTTGGCTGTAATTCTCTGCAGGCAGTGAAGAGCTGGGCCCTGATTATTTGCCTTCATATCAGTGTCTGGCAGGGCCAAAACCATCTTTGATTACCCTTGACTGCCTAATTACACTGAATACTTAAATTCAAGCAGCAGACCTGAGCCCTGATCAGCTCAGCCACTGGAGCCTAAAGAGGGATTCAGGGCATAGGTGTGACTCTGACCCCTTGGACTGCACTGTCTGGGTGACAATGGGAGCCTGAGCACGTAACACAGAGCACCTGAGCCTTTTGCAGACACTTTGAGGGTAGGTCTGTGCTCACACAGAGTGAGCTAAAGCCAGGCAGGCAGGTGAGGGAGGTGCTCAGCACCTGGCACCACAGACACCGACTCCCTGCAGGGTGTGTTAATTTAGGCTCGACAGGCTGTGCTGAGCAGAACCAGCTCATGGCTGCCTGCAAATGCCAAGCAGACATGCACTAGGATACCTGTATCTTTTCCATCTTTTCTATTTAGAAATTTGACCAGATGATTATTATTTAAATAAGTTTGGTTTTTCATGTAATCAAATGTAGATACAAAGCATTTATTTTCTTTAGTGTTGAGGGATTATGATGGGTTCTGTCTCTTTCACAGCAGTTTGTAGAAGGGTGTTTATTACTATAATTTGTTTTTCTAGCACATTCTTTCTGTCTGCCAGGTTTGACAGTTTGGGGCCTTATTTGCTCTTCAGTGTTATCTCTTAAATCTATCCCTGGCTATATGCTTTTTAATTTTCAAACTGCATCAGAAGGATCCTTGAAGAACTCAGGCTGACATCCAAAAAATATTTGCCCCCTAATGCCCCTCTGAGCAACTAAGAGCCTTGAGAGCAATAGGACTTTTATTTTAAAATTCTTTCTCCAGTTAAGACAA
The DNA here is from genome assembly GCA_013397915.1 of Daphoenositta chrysoptera. Classification (NCBI taxonomy): domain Eukaryota; kingdom Metazoa; phylum Chordata; class Aves; order Passeriformes; genus Daphoenositta; species Daphoenositta chrysoptera. The sequence goes on from VZRO01000331.1 coordinate 267,168, forward strand.
GTACTGAATTTGCTATTTTCTGTCTTTCAGAAGAACAAAAACATGTCCATGAGGGAAAATATTCTGAAACATTTTGATTTCAAAATATCCATGTATTTAATTTTGGTCTGTTTAATGGACATGAGCTCCATTTCAGGCTACCTGAGGGTTGAACTGTTGGGGTCCCTTGCCTTGTGATGTTGGGGTTTTGGAACCTGATGCTCTTATTTTCCCATGGAAAACAGTTTGACCATGCTTTGTTTCCCTAATGACAAGACCTTCTCATAGGTGTTATTTGGCAACTGTTAGCCTTAAGGAACTCCATCCCAAAGCAAAATAGAAGTGCTTGTTCTGGTGTATCTAAATTATATCAAAAGAAAGGCTAAAACCGATGAGACTTGAAATTAAACCTCCTGAGCACAATCTTCTGAATTAAGCTGAACTTCTCTAAAAACAAAACTGAAAATTGTAAAAAATTAAATAAAGCTTCCCACTGACTATCTGTGGCACAAGGTGATTCTAGAATGTGTAAGTCATGCACCAAGCACAAAGACAAGTTTATTGTTGAGGAAATAGAGGCTGATTTATAACAACTGCTTATAAATGTTATAAGTCAACTCTTCATATGCATGACCAAGCAAAGCCAGCTACATTTTAATAAAAGCATAAATATATCCTTGATGGCAATCAAATATGTTGCAAAATACGTGTAGATTTGAAGTCATCTATTAAAGTTTATCAAACAGATTTTAGATTGATTTTATCCTGCTTTATCATATGTGAATGCTTAAGATAATACTTTCATTGATAAAATTAAGCAGTTCAGAAGTGTAAAATTTCAGAAATACTGAAAATTTCAGATAACTGAGTGCATAAGGAAATATTACTGCCTGCCCAGACACAATAGTACTCACATTTGCCACCCACATTTTTTCCCCTGAGTGACTATCATCCAGTTTAGCTCTTCCCAAGCCCTGAGTAGACACATTCACAGTAATTGCCACTTTGTAAATCGTCACTTCATGTCTGTGTAAAGGATGGCATAATTACAGAATCATATTACAGAAAATGTTATTTATTGGATAGTCTTTCCTAGACACCTGTCAGTAAATAGCTCTTCTTATGGCTTTTTCTCTGTGGATGCATTTCATAAATACATCTTCAGCAAGCACTGTATATCACATCTTTCAATTTTCTATCTCCAGATATTTGTGGATCTTCTAAACCTAAACTCTTGAAGATACATACAAAGGGGAGGATGACTAGAAGTAAAGGTTGTCCAGAGAAGCTGTGGATACCTCATCCCTGAAAGTGTTTAAGGTCAGGCTGGATGGAGGGAGCTCCGAGCAATCTGGTCTAGCAGAAGGTGTCCCTGCCCATGGCAGGGGTATTGGAACTAAATGGTTATAAGGTCCCTTCCAACCCAAACCAGTCTGTGATTCTGTGATTCTACCTACACCAAGACAAAGAGAAATGTATACAGAACATATGGAGGAGCTACAGAGGAGAAAGTCACAGAAGCTTGATCTTCTCTGGCTTCCCCCTTTTAATAGGCCACTGTAATGTTCCAGTTTCCACTGCTTTGAGCCAGAGTGTATCTTTTGTAGTTTGAAGATCAGAGAGAGAATCCACCATTCTCCATTTGCTCCAGTGGCTGATCTCCTTCACTAATAAAAAATGTGTTTCCTACATCAGAATAACCCCTACCTTAAAAAATAGAAGAGGTATTAGTTGGAGACAGTTAAATATGACCTTAGTAAAACACAAGAGTGATTGAGCTGTCCCTGTTTCAAGATCATGTTATTGCCCATGAAATATCCAATATTATTTCTTCTGGCAGTGTCTGTCCCTGAAATAAAAGGACCTCAATTTAAAGAATCACTTAGTTACTCACATAAACAATGATGAGGTATTAAAAAATACATGAGAACTGAAAGTTCCATCTGTCTTGTAAAAATAAGTCTCACATAGCCACATGTTACTGCATAGGCTTCCCAGTGGGAAAGCCTGTGCTCAGTCAGGAAGGATCACTTGCAATTGCTAGAGAGAGGAAAGAGACAGTCTGTGCTGGTCTGGCTGGTTTCTGGGCAGAACAGCTTTATGGTGATAGGGATCACAGCTATCACAGTTTGTGAAGGACTCGAGATTATTTCATTGTGCTGCTGACCTTGTGGCAGAGCACAACACCACGCACAAGGCTACAACCCTTCCCACTGTTCAAAGCACAGGTAATGCCATTGTCACCGACCTGCCCTTGTGCATGTGTGTTTTTCTCTTCACCTCCTTCCACAGCCATCACATGCCTCCTTGGAGCAGGCAGTGTGCCCCACTGTGTTTGCTCAGCACACAGAGGAACACGGCCTGTCCCTGCTGTGCAAATAGTTACACGTATTAAATACTGATGTTGGCTCCTGTCATGCCATTGCTCACCAAGGAACTGTCACTGTTTTGAAACTGCAACACATTGCAGGGACTAAACAGTTAAGCTCATGGAAATTGGACGTTTCGCTCCAGCACTTCCCCTTCCTTTTGTTTTTAAATTCGCTTTCCTGTTGTATGTTATCCTGTCCCCCTCCTCATCCCCCACTGCCAGCTGCTGACCTGGTGCTTGCTTGTGCATGGAAGCACTGAGGCTTTCCTCCAGGAGCAGCACTGCTGTCCACAGCAAGGTTTGGTGGAGCTGAGGCATTTCAATGTCATTCATGCTCTCTTCCTGGAAAGGAGGGCAGTCGGAAGACTCAACACCCTTGGTCTGGAAACCCCAAAATCCACCCCTGCACCTCCCACCACCATTCCTCCTCAGGGTCAGGAATCATAATCATAGGTTCAGTAAGGTTAGAAAAGATGTCTAAGAAATGTTAATGCAGCACTGCCAAGTCCTCCACTAAACCATGTCCCCAAGTGCCCCATCCACAAATTTTTTGAACACTTACAGGGAAGGTGATTCCACCACTTCCCTGTAGAGCCTTTTCCAATGCCTGACCACCCTTCAGTGAAGAAATTTTTCTTAGTATCTAATCTAAACCTTCCCTGTGGCAACTTGAGGCCATTTCCACTTTTCCCGTCCCTTGTTACCTGGGAGAAGAGACCGACCCCCACCTTGCTACAGCCTCTTTTCAGGTAGTTGTAAAGAGCAATGAAGTCCTCCCTTAGGGACCTCAGCCTCCTCTTCTATAGGCTAAACACCCCCAACTCCATCATCAGTTCCTGCTCCAGACCCTTCTCCAGCTCTGTTGGTGAAGGAAGGAGCTGACTGCAGCACTCCTCTGTTCATGCAGCTGGAGTGTCTGTGGACACGTGTTTCTAGCCCATGTGTCTGCATACAGCATGTTAGGAGAAACATCAGGAATAGATCCAGCTGACATCTACTGAACTGCAAACAGAGGGGGCAAATGGCTATAAATGGGTTGTGGTCTTCCTGGGGAGACACACTGCCATAGCAAAAGGGGAACATAGAGCAGGTTGGGACATTGCATTGGTAGGATAGGAAACCTAGACGGAAGCAGCAAGGAGACCTTGGCCCCAGGCTGGTGGGATGGGCTTTTTTGGAATGAGTTGGCAAGAGAGAACAGCTACTGGTCAGGGCTGCCAGGCTTGATGCTGTCCTGGGTGTGGAGGGAGAATAGGTGCTTGAGCAGATGAGGAGGAACTGTAAGTCATTTTGGAAAGGAAATAAGGACTGAAAAAAAGCAGACCTCCTGTTTGGGAAGCAAAGTAATAAAGCACTGAGGGAGCTGAAACAATAATGGCTGTTGCTCATTAGTTTCCTGGTCATTACTTGCTGGCTGAAAACAAACGTATGTTATAGGAAATGGAGGGGATTTTCTTGAAAGCTCTGGGAGTCAGGACATAGAAATGGGAAAAGAGGAAAGGAGAAAGGCTTGCAGCAGCTGCTTCCCTGAAAATGTCAGATGCATGGATGTGCCTGTCTCGTGGCAGGCAGGCTCCATTGCTGAGGGGCAAATGACTTGTGTGGGAGCAGAGCTGGAGTGGATGATCTGACCCCACTGTCCGGATGCAGAAAACACCCCAAACTGCACAGCCTGTTACAGTGGTGTGCTCCTCAGGTGGACGTCAGGAACCAGCTGAGGGAAAGCACTGCCTAAATCCTACAGCTTCTTGGCCCATATCATCAATTCCTCTGGAAAAATGAGGGTTGCCTTTTCTGGCAGATCTGCTTAGGAAGCAGCGAGGAGAATTCAGTATCATAACAAACCTTCAAGCCTGGTAATAGGCAGTAACATACTGTCTTCAAGATTTTTCTTTACTCCTGTGACCAGACTCAGGGCATATTACAAATTTCAAGCTTCCCTTGAAATAGCAAGGGTATGTTTAATATAATGTTTCCCACCGGTTAAATCAGACTGGGGAAAAAAGTCTGCCTATATTTGGCAACAGAGTTAATTCATTCCCCAAGCTTAGTAGCAACCTGACTAATCAACTTGCATATTCTTGATTACAGGCTCTTACTTGCTTTTAAAGACAGACTTATCTCTGCAAATTGGGTGATTCTTTGAAGTTCCGTAGCTAAAAAGAAGAAAATGAGCAAGAAAGGATTTATTCCTGTCTTTGTTTGCTTAGTAGATATCAGAAGTGAATGATCATTTGTTTCTCTTTCTTTCTGGCAGCTCCTTCCCTTCTTTAGAATAATTTACATTAAAACATAGATCTATCTGTCTATGTAAATATAGACAAATACCGTGTAGGACAATGGCTTAACAATGCTGATAAACAGCAAAACCAGAGCCATGGTGTTACAGTTTTTCTATCAATTTGCTTTAATGATTTATATACAGGCACTTACTTGCTAGCTACCTTGCCCGTTTTCATAGCTGGGACTTATATTAATGCAATGAATACAATTTCCATAAAGCAGAAATGCACACATTGCTTTTCATGTCTAGGATGGAAGGAGTTTGTTTAGGAAGGTGAGGAGTTATGTGGAGGAATGAATCAGACAAAAAGCTGGAATTCCCAGCTGGCTCTCCCTTTCTCTTCTCAAGCATGGGAATCAGCAAATATGGAGAAAAAAGAGTTAATACTCACATGAAAACTATGTCTGTGATTAGTCAGTGTGATTTAAGGTTTCTGGAATGAAGCAAGTGTTATGCCAAATATGGGGAGTTCCTGTCTAAATTGCATCATAGTTGCTTCTAGAGGTTATTTGCAGTTGGAATAAAAGGGTTGGGGGTTAACTTTACAGTGTCTTAAAAGATGGCAGCTGAGCTTTGTTAGCTTCAGGTTCAGAAGTCTGGTTTTTGCTCTCTTTGAGTTGAAGTCTGGTGGCTGAAGAAGGAAGCTGTGTAGTGCTGCTTGTGAACTGGCTGATGCAGATTCCCTTACTGATTCTGACGTTTGGAGGAGCGTGGGTGACACATGGGACTTGTGTTCACTCACTCTGCCTGGTTATCTGGGTTACATTTTTACATTTTTCTCTTGGGACCCAGCTTCCTGATAATTTTACAAATTAAAAAGTGCCACCTGAGGAAAATAAAGCAGGGTTCAGTGGTACCGGTTAAGAAGTATCACTAGAAAACAGAATTCAGAGAGGATGTGTAAGGCTTGAATGTGTTGATGCAATATGAATGAACTTGTCAAAGACGTGTCAACTGCCTTCTTGTTCTTGCACGCATTTTGAATCAGGTCTTGGCAATATTTTCTCACTTGAGGGTTTTTTCCTCTACTTTCCTGATACCAGAGATGCACCTCAGTAGAATTAGATCTTTCAGAATCAGGGAAACCATTCCTTTAGGGCAAGGGATGAGGCACGTGCTTCGGGGAACACTACCAGCCAGAGAACTGGTTTTTGCTTGGCTGTAGAGACAAAGTGAATTTTCATACCAGATGGAAAATTCTGGTTTAAGCCAATTTGGTTTTTGCAGTTAGGACCCATGAGGATAGGGCAGGGATGCAGAAGAAGGGGCTCCTCAAGCTTTTGTTATTTCATTCCTGCTTTCCCACAGTTTTCCTTGGAATTCAAGCAACCTTGTGCAGCTGGACACTTTCATTGCCTGTATTTGTATGGCTTTATAAAACACATGGAACACTGTGTATGGGGGAAAGCTGTGCCAAACAAATAGCAGGTCTCCATCATTGAGAGTAAAGATGAATGCAGAAACATAAAAACCTAGAAAGCCTGATGAGCTTGTGATTTGAAAGCAAGAGCAGCAATATTTCGACAACATTTTACAGGAGAAGTCTGGCATCCATCTGCACCCTGTTCTGTCATCCCTGTGCTTGTGTAGCTTGTACAGACATGAATGTGTGTTTTATGGGTGTAAATGAAGGACACTGGAATTCTTTCTATTGACCTTAAAGGGCTTTAAATCAGGTACCATTATAGCCAGGATTTGCCAGTGATTAGTGACTTTGGAGAAATCTATTTGTGTCAGAGCTCGTGGCAGGCACAGTTAAGTTTGAAATATATCTAAATAAAGCACACTTGCACAAAGTGTGCCTATCAGTGCTAAAAAGCCAATTTATATGCACTCTTTACAAAGAAAATTCTGCTGTGGTACAAAATGAATGCCAGTTACTAAAATGGCATTTGGGGGACAAAAGAACCTGCACTTGCACTTGTCTGCAGAGAGTAGAATGGGTTAATCAGGAAACAGGCTACACTGACAGCTTTCTTTATTATCTCTGTTATTTGGCTGCATTTAACAGGAAGCCTCCAAAAAGGCTTACAGAACCTTTGTTTTGCCCCAGATTTTCTTCTGGATGGTCTATTTTTCTGTATTCTCCACTTAAATTGCAGCCCTAGGATTTAGGCCTGTGACTCCTGCACCTCTGTGCAGCACTGCAGGGGGACATGGAACCCCAGGAACCTGATGGGTTTGGCCTCTACCCTGTAAGAGATATATCATGCATATAACCTCATGTTTATTTTAAAAAACTCAAGCTGATCACTCTCCTCTGCAGAGCATCATGTAGTGATCAGCACATGGAAGTGCACATCAAACACTTTCTCTGAACACCCACCCTCCGCCTACTGAAAAATGTCTCCTGCTGCAGGGACTTGAGCATCCTGACACATCAGCTGAACCATGACCTCTTAAAAGGAGCTCACATGAGAAACTGAAGATTACAGTAGGAGATTACTGTGCAAACAGCTGTGTACATTTAAAATGTGCCTGCCCTGTTGGCAGGAGTGACTTTCCCACAGCAGGCTGGCAGAAAGACTGGTGTACCTGAGCCTCAGCTGCTGCATTCCCTTACCTGGCCCCCAAGATGTGGTTTTGTATTACACCTCAACTAAAAAGGAGACCTTACAAATGGTCCTGTTGCTTGGCCTTCCCCTCTGTTCCAAACTGGACCTAGCAATTGTCTGGATAGAGGATGAGAGGATGTAACAGCTGAGCTAATGAAAAATATTTTCTGTCCCCCTGCCTCCTGCTTTGCACAAATGATTCTTTTCAGCTCAGACAGCTGAACTGACTCACCCTGCAAGGTCTGGAACCCACACCAGGGCTGGCAGGAAGGACCAGGGAGGAGCAGAATAGCTCCTTTCGACAGTAGCTCTCTCTCCTATAACATTAGGTGTAACCTGAAACCAAAAACTTACTTCAATGCCACTTTTAACAAGCATCTAGACTACTACATCTGGAGGTGAATTGTTTTTGGGTTTTGGGAGGTTTTTTTGGTTGTTTTTTTTCTAATTAACACCCAGCTCACTTTGGGTCAGACTTGATCTGCCCAGTTCCTTCTTTGGCCTGTCTTGCTGGCAGCTGGTGTCTTTTTTCATTTGCCAAGGTTATTACAAAAGTGATCACAAGCAGAACATGGGTCAGGTAAGAGTGGTCAGTCCTGCAGCCTGCTTTCTGTGGTCACCCTGGCCTGCAGCCTTGGCCCAAGAGCAGGATGTAGTAGGAACCTGGCCCATGACCTTCTGCAGGTATCCTGCATCTTGCTTGGTGACACATCTTTCACATGGTAGGAGTGCCCCTGTGCCTTGGTGACAGGTTCAGTGGAGGTCACCTGCCATACTAGCACAGCCACCCGTGTCCTGTGGCAGGAATTGCCTGTTCTTGCTACAGGAGAGGTGGACAGTGAGTCAGAAGGACCAGATTGCATGAGTTGCCCAAGAAGCTGCTACTCTCACATCAAACACGAACCCTCGAGAGCAAATTGGAGTGTGGTGATGTCTCATCCACCATGTTTCTTAAATAACTAAAGGTTTGGCTGGTTGTGTGTTGTATGAGGTAGACTGAGTTCAGTTCCTCCACTTTATCTGTGTCACACTCTCTGCATTTCAGTCTCTGCAGTGATCTTGATTTATCAGCAGGAGCTATCAGCGGGCCTCAACCTGAATAACATGGGGCTTGAAAAATGGAGAGTGGGAATTCCCTCAGGCTAAGGAGGAAACTGGATATGAGAAAAGGCTGCCATGGGTGTCTCAGGTGCAGAGCACAGGGAGTCTGCAGCTTAAGTGCATCAGATTGTGGACATCCATTGCAGTCCTCTGGCAGCCTTTATTGAAAGGCTGGGCTTACCTTGAAGGTGCCCAGGTACTTGGGGCAGATGTAGCTGAACTCTCACCAAGAATGAAGAAATTCTTGATAAAATCAGAAACCCCTCAATATATGCCACAGTGAGGAGAAAGGGAAATGTCTAGGAAAAGCAGGCAGAAGTTATCCCTGAGCACAGGGAGAACACATGAAGCTATAACAAAAGGAAGTAGTAATTGCTGTATAAGTGTTTTATATTAATGAAGCATTTGAATTCCATAAGGATCCTGCTGCTAAGCATCAGGCATGTCCAAGGTAAACCTGGCTGACCTGCCTTTCTCGAGGGAGAAAAGAGGAGGAATACTTTGACTCTAAAATGGGCTTAGGGAACAGGTATGTGTCCTGTAGCTCAGTCTGATCAGGACTAGGACACTTCTGGAGAGAGGGAGCTAGGTGAAGCACTTGGAGAATTTCACAGGGATAGAGCAAAGTATCTGTGAAATTTCACAGCCTCTATGCTATGAGGCAGCTGAGCAAGAGGTTCTGGACTTTGTTTCAAAGATTTAAACATTTAAAAAAAAGACACTGAAGTGTATGCATTCTTTCACTATCCCATGAAGGATGCTGTTGGTGAAACTAAGCATGAAGAGCCCAAAGTAAACTCCAGGTCTAACTTGAGGGCTTTATGCCATAGAGGTTAAAACCACTGCAGACCTATTACATACCACCACTGCACAGTGGTGTCTGAGTGAATGTGGTTGCTCTCCACCCATGCAGAGCTCAACATTCCATGTTTTGCTGAGTAGCGCTGACTTCATTTGGTAATGGGTTCAAGTGATGCTTCTTCTCCCAATTTTTGGGGTTCTGGGATCAAAGGTAGAAAAAATGGATGAGTAAGTGCTGTTCTCTTTTTAGCAGAGGTAGATAATGATTCACACAGATGCTCAGTCTCACTTCCCTTACACCAGCAGTTCAGGGTATGTTTAACTCTCAGACTCTGTAAACTAGTATTTTTTTCCTGTCACATCATGCATAGAAGCTTGTATTGACACAAATTTAAAGTGATCCACTCCCAGCCTTGCTTCTTGCTTTCTGCCTGAGAAAGGTGCTGGGTGCTGTAGCCTCATGAAGCAACAACCATCTCCTTCCGCTCCTTAGAACAGCACTTTTTGGAAGCAGTGCCAGCTCCTTCCTACCTTTTTTGAAGGGTGCCTGGTCTGTCAGATGAAGGGAGATACTGAAATTCGATGTACCAATACAGTCTCCTTGCATTTCTCTGAAGTGCCTGCCTGAAGCATTGACAAACACAAACCTCAAAGCCGTGGTAGCAGCATCCCCAGCGGGACTGCATATGAGGGAAGACAAGGTGATTCTTATCTCCAAGTCAATTTGTATCTGAGCAACTTCCTTGACGTCAGCACGAGCTTACAGAGGTGAACATCAGAGCTGCAGTGCAGACCCCGTGCAGGTGAACATGTGTGTGCAGGTCCCCGTGCAGGCCATGTCCCACTTGTCCCCAGCCCACAGTGTCTGCCCTGCCAGAGCTGCTCCTCTGTGGTGTTTTCCTTAGGGGCTGCCCCTGTGCATCCACACCCAGGCAGGCAGGGCACCCTCTGCTCTACTGGCACCCACTGACTGCTTTTCCCTCTGCTGCCTCAGGCACCTCTTGTTTCCAGGGGGAACAAACTGAAGAGAAGCCATTATGAGAGGACAGTGCAGGGGATGCAATCCACCTCAGTGGAAAGGTTACTCTGCTGCAATGACTTTCTCTTTTTGTGGCTGCTAGCTACCAGCCTTTGCTCTGATCTGAAGCGTGGCCATGTTTATAATTTTAATGAGGCTGCACTAGGCACCACAGATACCCACATCTTCTGGTCTTATGGGTTTTTTCTTTTTTTTTAGGAGGTGGGATGATGCTCTTTGTGCCAAATGGCTTTAATTATTCTGAGAAGTTATAAGCTGGTTGAAATTGAGTTAATTGTAGATCCTTCACTGTAGTCATACTAGAAATCAACTGCTGTAAAGAATTGAGCTCATGCTGGGTTCAACCTTTATCTTGAACCACAAGCAACAGGAAACCCATGTGGGTTTTCTTGCAACAACCCAACTCATAATAGCTGCTTTAGGTGCAACAGCTAGGGAGGTTATGCAGCCATGCACCACAGCTCACAAAGGGGAAAATTTATCAGAAAGGCTCCTGTCCAGCATTTGAAAGAGAGTCACTGCAATTTACCAGAATCAGCTCATCGGTCTCAAAATGAAATTCGGAGTCAGCTCTGGGGAGTAGCCTGAAACCTCTTTAGGTGCACCAAAGACCTGCGTTTCCCAGTCCACACATTCATGATTTGGCAGTTCTTTCCTCACCGTTATCCAGTGGGATCCTAAGGAAACAAAATCCACCTTTCCTCCTGCTCCACACAGGCCAAAGAAAGGACTAAGGATTAGGAATACGCCCAGTTTCCTCACCCTCTGCTGCCAGCCAATAATCTGTATCATAATTGCCATAATCTCTGTAAATTGGGGAAGTACTGCCTGAGGATGGGCACTTTCAAAAGAGCCTTTCTTAATGCATTACTTTCTAATTGTCATGCTTGGCTGCTTACTGAGGGCAAAAAGTGAGTCTTGATAGCAGAGATTAGAGTGGCCATGAAGAGATGGTTTGGGGAGCCTACGTTTTTTTCCTTCCCCTTTTTCTTTTCCTTTTCCTTTTTAAGTTGTGGGAATGATATTTATTCAGGGAAGAAGAGTAATGAAACAGACTGGAACAGCAAATAACAGTTTTTTCATGTTGCTATATATGCTTTTAGCACACATATGTGCTTAGTGTTACTAAATTTTTATTTGAAAAGCAGTTGGGGTTCTTGTTGACAAATAATTTAGGCTTTGGGGTTTTCTGACAAATAAAAGAAAACGATGAAGAACTGGGATTCCTCATGGAAAACACCATTTTAAAAAAAGCTTTTCTCAATTAGCATTTGAAACTCTTTTTCTGTTAGATCTTTCTTCTTACAGTGCCTAGTCCTATCACTGCAGACAGATTTTCAAATAGACTCATCTTCCATTGCCACACTAGATGAAAAAATCCATGAATGTAATTAGCTAAGAGCACTGGGGATTTGGCATATTTTGAGGTCTGGCTACAGTGTCTCTACTTGAAAGTGCAGAACACCTGAGAAAGTAGTTTTATATCTGAAAGCCAGCTCCTTCTGAATTGCAAACAGAGAAGCTAAATAGCCAATAAGCTGTATGCATGGCCTCACTTTTCTGTCACTTGGTTGTATTTTCTGCAGAATCACTAATTGCAGTCTTCCCACCCAAACCCAGCCTTCATCAGCCTTCAGAAAGTGCAAAGATATCTTTGCTTCCATCATAGCAGATACTGGAACTGAAGTTGAACAATGAAGAACCCAAAACTGAAATAATGAAGAAGTAGTGGTTTTTTATCTTAAATTGTACTGTTTGATTTTGTCTTAGAAGTACTGGAGGAAAAACAAAAAGCCTAATACAAGAAGACCTCCAGGTCTGTATCTGATGCTGACACAGCATATCAGGTCCAGTTTTCCAGATGAAACAGTTCAATTGTATAAATGTTTAATTGTTCAAACAGTGTAAAAATCTTCCTGGTAGAAGGGCCAGAAAGCACCCCAAGTGTATTTATGTACTGAAGAAAGGCGGGCGTGGCAGGGGGAATTACAGAGGTGTGGCCAACCCCTCTTGAAGGCTGTGCTGGCTGAGCCCCTGCCAGAGCTCAGGGGAGGAGCTAAGGGTAGCAAAGTGCCTCTTCAGTTTCAAGTGTGCACAGGAAGCACATGATGCTATTTTCTAATTTCTAAAGGCCTTGTGCAAGCTCTGTGGGACAGCCTGCGGCATGCCACTGAGAGGGACTTCCTGCCTGCTTGCCACAATGATTTGGACACTGAAGTTCCTTGTTCAGTCTTCACTTTTTTCTTCTGTCTAATAATCACAGAGCCCACACCATAGAGGCAGGCAGGTGGCTTTTTGTCAAATACATAGCACAGTTTCAAATACCTTCACGGGAGGTAAGCAGTAGCTCTGAAAGCATAATTAACAAAAAAATAAAGACAGAAAGAACAGAAAAAATATGGAAACGCTAAGGAGCTAGTAAGTTGTTGTAAGCATAAGCAAACGGAAAGTAACCATTGGAATAGAACGCTGTAAGACCTGCTTTAAAGGCTGGACAAGGTGGAGACACCAAAGTACGGGGTGGCATGCATGATGACCGCTGTCTTCCCTGCAGGGTCACATGGAAACTGCAGTGCCTGGCAGCACTCCCCAGGAATGCTGTTGCATCCCAGCTGCCCCTTGGAATGCACAATCTTCACTCATTTTTCTGCCAGCTTTCAGAAGTCTGGACAGCTGGGAATGGCACTGCTCTTCAACAAGCCCCCCTGTCCTGTCTGCCTGGGGAGTCAGGGCTGCGAGGTGCAGTGCTGAGCACGAGTTCAGATACAGCCTGGGAGGACACTGCCTTCCCCAGTCAGGCTATCACCATCCTTTTCCCAGCCAGTCTGGGTCATAACAACCTTCCCTAATGCTGGGGATGCTCTCGGAATGCTTGTCATTTTCTGTTCACAAATAATTGCAACCAGGCTTTGAGTAGAGCACAGCTGCTGAATGTCAGAGCAGCTAAGCTTTGGATGCATTGATGCACCCAGAAAATAAACTGGTTCCTAATTCAGCTAAGTGGGAACTACAACTGCAAGCACATTTTGTGTTACTTGCTGTATCAGGCTCTTCCTCAGGCTGCTGTTTGCAGGACCCTTCCAACATGCTGCCAGGCTTTTTGTCTGCAGCTGGAGAGAAGAAAGTGAAATGGCTTTTCAGTCAGCAGTCTCTTGACTAGGGGTGAGCAACAGGATCCATGAGTGCTGATGGCAATGTTTTCCTGTGCTTTCTCAATCTTGTCCTCTGTGTTCTCTAAAATATGTGGAGACTGTTGAATTTTATGTGTAGATGTTTGAACTTCCAACTCAGTTTACGTTATGAATAATTAGTCATCAATATTTCATCATTAAAAAAATATGACTAAAGCAGACTCTAAAAATTATTTACATATTTTGTAATACCACAGAAATGTGGTGGTTTATTATGTCTGATCTGTCAGGATAGGATTATTCCTGTACATGTCAAATTCCAGGTTCCTGCAGAGCCATGGCAAGTTAATTCAAGAACAAAACCAATTGTGACTACTACTTAAAACTGAGCTAATTCTGTAGAAAAAACTCCTCATTTTGCTGATTCCCTCTGTGCACTTTTATTTACACATGGCTAGGCTTTCTTGCCTTTCAGGAACTATTTAAAAAGTAGTAAAAGATATAACAAACCCTAAAAGAGAAATGAAAAATTACCTTGTGACTGATCTCAGTTCCCCGTGTGGTTTGAGGGCTCCCTCTAAAACCTACCCAATGGAGGCAATGATCCCAGGTAGGGAGGAGGGGGATGCACTTGCAACAGTGCAATATTTGGGTGTGTTGGAGAACTATATCCAGTGGGACTTCATGGCTCACACTGACACAATTTGTGAGACTGTTTTTTGATTTGTTTCATGTTTTTAAATGTGGGAAAGCCTGTCAGCCTAACACCTTTTTTAAAATTGCCTCTAAGTCCTGGAGGTTCTTTAAAAATTATCACTTTGCCTTGGTTACCCCAAATGGAGCAAATAGCTAGAGCAGATGTTATAGAATTGTAACAGATGATTGACATGTTCAAAAGTTGAAGTTATTTGAGCTGCTAGTACAGAGCTGAGTCTAAATGAAGCCCTCCATTACTTTCTTTCTATGGTAGGAATAAGTATCTTTGTAAGAATTAAACAATGTAAAACATCAGAATAAGTAAAAAGAAGCACTGGTGGTCCACTGTTGCTTTCAGTTATATTTATTAAGAAATTCCTGTTGAATTCATCAGAAATTAAATCTTGATGAGATATGCTACACACTTTTGATCTGTTCTTTTTAAAACAAAACCAACCACACGTAATGTTCACATAATCAAACACACACATGCAGCATTTCCAGAGCTTGTCAGGTTTTGGCTTATTGGGGTTTTTTTTAATTGCAAATGCTTTCCATCAGAAACTACTATGCTAAATCAGGAACTTATGTCCACTCTGACAAGACTAGGAGTAGCTTGTCAGGCCCAGTGATTCCTTGGTAAAAAAAGAGGTTTGGACCTACCCATCTGAGATGGGCAATGGCACACAGTCAAGATGCCAGAGACTCAGCACACCTCCAGAGCTCACTGTTCCCGATGGAAATCTGAGTGAGGGACATGAATAGCTGCACCCCAATTGCAATGAAATGTTGGCTTATAGCAGGCTGGAGACACGTTTTTTCTTTCCTCTTATGCAATTGTTTGCTCACAAGAGAACATCTGCAGAAAGAGAAAGTAAGGCAGCTGCATGCACTCATTTCAGATAGAGCACTTTAGGATGTAGTTGTGTGGATCAAAGATGGTGCAGGGATTTGAACCTTGGTTTTCTGCACCCTATAGCAGTGTCAAATTAGCTGCAAGGTGCAACATACTCCCAAAATCAACTTGTGCTTGGCTTCAGGAATTTGTTTCGCTGTGGATGGTCTTTGGATTTGGTTTCCACAAGGTTCAGTTCAACAGCTGGATCACAGCCTGCTGGTGGCTCTCAGACTACTGGCCTGTAGGATTTCCTCAAGGGCCAATACCATAATCCTTTTCCCGATTCTTTACAGCAGGGAGGAAAAAAAGACAATTTGTGGAATTTAGGACATGTCAGGCTTTGACTTGTCCTTTTGTCACTGGGGAGTCACAGATGTCACCAACAGTGATTATTCTTTGGGCAAAGCTTGTCTGACAAACAGGAGGGTTCTCACACCAAGACTTTGTCACAGGCTTGAGGAAGTCACAGAGTGCAATACAAGAGTCACCTCCCTTAGCTGGTACCCAGTCCCCCACTGCAGTCAGCATCAGGTGCCCCAACACCAGTGTAAAATCTCTGCAGTTGGCATTATCATGTCGTTGCCTTTTCCTGGTCTTAAAATTAAGA
>VZRO01000331.1:282745-344217 GCA_013397915.1 Daphoenositta chrysoptera
TCTGACCCCTCACTATGAGACTGTCAGAATGTTTGGTCTCTTGGCTTAACAAAATATAGGTCTAACAATGTGGACTAGAAGCACTAAGAATACATAAAAGCTATAGAAAAAGTATATAAAAGGGGTATAAAAGGCAAAAGATCATCATGGCATCAATGTCTGTGAAACAGCTTTAATTCTTTTTTACCCAGTCCTCCATTTTGTGTTGGTGATTTTGCTATTTGTTTCCATTTCCATTTGCAGCCAAGCTCCTCTGAGATCTAAAGGAGACAGCAAATTAGCAATACCCGATCTGCTTGTGCCCATCTGAGACATCCACTGCAAAGTCTTCTGAGGTTTGGGTTGGAATAAGTAGCAGCTTTCTATAGTTCTACCAAGCACTGTATGTCTTCTGTGCAGTATTTTGGCAGTGCCAGACAGAGTAGTCTGTGCTGAAATACTTCTGATACTGAATTACCAATAGCAATTCTACAACAACAGGGCCTAGAACCCAAGTTTTCATGTGATTATTCTTGAGGCTAGATCAGCTGTTGATGCCCAAAGTAGGACCAGAGCAGTGCATTTTTCAGTCTGATGGCTGAATCACATTATATATAAAGTACACTTTTTTAATTGCATGACTTTTTTTTTTAAAAAGTGAGTTTTTTAAGTTGTGCTTGGTAGAAACAAAATATTTTATTTGATCTAAAAAGTAAATGCTAAATTCAGTTTTCAGTATTTAAACCCCCTTTATTATTAGCTTATTACTCCAAATAAGATAATATATTACTCAATATGTTGTTTTGAAAAGTACTGAGAATAATCTTTTTTTTCCCTTTTTTCTTACTATTCAATTTCTACCTGTAGAAATCACATGATCTGTTAAATTCTAGGAATAGTTTCTGTCTTCCTATAAACCATAGTTTTGATGAATAGCATGTCTTTCAACAAAATATCAGAATGTTAACTGGTTTACAGAAAATGACACAAAGCAGCAAAGTTTTTGTCTGCAAAGCTGCTACTTCTTGGTTTAATCAAAAAGACCACTGGAAAAATGGGAACTCTGGATGTTATTCAAGATAAAAGCCTGTGGGCTGGCTCTGGTACTACGATAGGTACACAGCTCTTTTTTCATTAAATATAGTATAATGGAGCTTTAGATAAAAATTGTTCCATGGGTGACAAAACAAGAGCGTTGAGTGGTGTATTTATGATTCAGAAAACTTTCCATAGGATCAACTGAAAGCAACAGAAAAAGGAAAATATAAAGACATGGAACATCAACCAAATATAGCACCAAGGCCATGCAGCAACTGTTCAGTGTTAAGCAGAAAAAAGCCATATATAAAATCTCTTGGAAAGTTGATGTGTGTTGGCCTTCCTTGCACTCGGGTGCAGGAGGAGCAGTGTCCAGCAGGAGCTCTGGTGGAGATCTCACGTGGCTGGTGGTGGACAGCAGCACAGGTGTCCTGCTGCTGCAGGGAGAGTGGAAATGACCCAAACCTGTGCAGAAACCAGGCCAGGATCACGGGCTTGCCCCATCTCCTGCCAGACTCAGCGGGTGCTGATCCTGCTGCTGTGCTCTGCACCCAGGGCTGGGTTCACCTCTCCTTTGTTCAACGCTGAGCTGAGCTCTGGATCCCCCTCTGCAAGGACTATCCCTCTGCACTGTTTCTCCATGGGGCCCTGGTGATTCTTTTCCTAATTGGAGCACTTCAGATAAAATTTTGTTGGCATGGCTCTGAGCCGAAACATTAAATTAATAAGATCTGATAACTCAGCATCTCTATTACATCTTCCATTTCTGTGCGTAGTTTGTTTCAGCTGCAAGATCTTTAAAGCAGCATCTGTCTTTCATTACATGATTGCATGGCATCAGGGACTGTGGAGTCAGGCATGAAACTACAAATGAGAAATGTATTTAATTTATTTAACTTACATGTAACTTCATTGTGCTGAATGCTGGTAGGGAAGTATGACCTCCAAATAAATAGCCTGCTATTTACTTATGATGATTTTTATTCATGTCTGCTGAACTGGGGCAGTTTCTCTTTAGAGCAAAAGCCAACACTGCTGAATGAAAATACCAATTGCTGTGTTACTGTGCTGTGCAGTCTCTCCAAAAGCCTCACTAGCACCTTTCCTTTGTTCTGGGAGGGCATTTTATGTATGTGTGTGTGAATCGTTCCTAAAACAAAGATGCATTCTCCCTCTCTGACTGTGGACCTGGCACACATTTTCTTCAGAAAACTTCAGAGCTGTCTGAATAAAAGCTACTTCAACATTGCCTTGCTGGTGTGTTCAGCTCTGTAGGAAAATGAACAATGGATTTGTTACTAAAAGTGCCATAAATTATATTTGATTTTGCTTACTGCCTAGAGAGTAATTAAAAAACCATTTAAATGGAAAATAAATTATGTGGAAAACATAAATTGAATTTTCATGTAACAAGATGGTTCAACAATATAATAGCACATAAAGTTCATGGTAGAGAGCTCTGCTTTTTTTCTTTGTGGGTCTTCTGAGGCAAATTGTCCCCCAAAGTCTAATGAACTGTATACACAGACACTTTCCCATTAAAAAAAAATCCATTTAGTGGTTTGTCAGATATGGCAATTCTTGGATAGCATATTCTGGATGCTCTGCTTGTGTAAATGCATTTCTGGTGCTGTCACTTAAAAAACTGAACACAGATACAGTCAAGATCAGCTCTGAAGGTAGCTATGTAAATGATGCCAGAGATTGTGCCTTTTCTTTTGGGTGGGTGGCACATTTCTCATCATCATTAGCTTTTCAGCACTCTGCTCAGCTACACAAAACCAGTGGTGGTTATTCACAGCAGGACCAGCAGGTCCCTCCCACACACAACAGGCTGAGGCAGGTAATGCCAGCTTCTCAGAAAACATAGAAAACATTATCACTAATAAGCCTGTTTGCCTCACTCAGTTGTTTGGCTAACAGGAAAAAATGAGGCGTGAGCAGAACAAGGAGAAATTGCGATCAGAGCATCTTTTGCCTGGAGGTTAGCATAGCACTGGGGTGAAGGCAAATCCCTCAGTATCAGCTAATTGAGAGATTTTGCAATGAATCAGAAACTTGTGGTTCATTCCTATCCCAGACATGCCTGCAGGGAAGGCTGCAGTGTGGGGTGAATGAAGGATTCGCTCTTGAATTGGCCAAGTCCCTCTGCTTTTCCTTCATTTCCTTGTCTGTGACTCTGACAGCCATTTGGATCTGTTGGTAAAAAGCTCCACTGGGGCTGTTCAAGGCTGTGCCATGGACACCAGTGATGTGCTCCACACATGTGAGAAGTTCATCCTTAACCAGAGAGCTGGAAGAGATGCTCATAAAAGGCTGAAAGCTGGAGAGCTGGGATGGTGAATTGGAGGGGCTGGCACAGTTCCTGTCAGGAGACCTGGTTTACACCAACATCTGCATGAAAACTCTGAGACTTCATTTGCTGATAAAGGTTTGTATATGGATCTGTATTGTTGGGGCAAGGACAGCAGTGTCACCCGTATGGGGTTCTGCCTGGGGCTGGTAGATTACAGTGCATCAGAGGATGCCTTGGTTATCAGTGTAAAACCAAGTAAAATTCTTCCTCCTTTTGAGCTGGATGTTGGTTCATGATAATGTCATCCCTGTGACAGTGACATCAAAGGAAAAGCCACAGAGGGCCAGGTGTAAACAATTGAAACTCAGGACAGTGTCACTCTCTGGCCTCCCTAAGGTGTTACGTGAGCTCAGCATTACTGAGGCAGCAACAATACATGGGGGAGAAGCAAGAAACACTTTCTGAATTTGAAAAGCATTGGACTGTTTATCATTTTTTAGGAGAGTTCGATAGACATGGGTTTGAAACAGAATTAAGAAACGTTTGAAGTGTTTGAGCTCAAGGACTGCATTATTGCAATGCATGTCCCTCACATGGGAGGTGCTAAGAGAAAAGCTGGGCAGTCTCATTGCCTCGCAGCCCAGAGCATAAGAGCCAGGGATGGCCACTGGGGGAAGAGAAACAGATCCTCCCACTCGAGAGATCCTAAAGAATGAAGGAAGTAAAAAAGCAAACATTTTGCACCAGTCAAAACAGGAGACGTTTCTGCAGAGAGGATCGGGCTAAATATATCCCAGTGCTTGAGGCACCACCAGGGCTGTGGAAAGGGCCCTTGGATAAACATTGCGCGGCGCTGTGGCCATGTCACTGTGCCCTGGGAACCCCTTTGGGTTCCTTTCGTGACCAAAGGTTTTCATGAGAAAATAAGAGCTGGAGAGGAGCTGTTCTCTGTAGCAGAGCATGCCCCTGAGTCCCCAGCATCTCTGGAAACAGCAGCAGTGGCATCCTGTGCAGGCCAGCTCTTAGCAAAGCCTCGGCATTGGCCAGTAATGCCAGGGAGGGCAGCTCCAGCCACAGTCCCTCCTTCACAAAATGTGTGATCTTTGCTCCTGAGAAGGCACTGTTAAATGAACCTGGCCATAAATTATTTCTTTCCTCTGGTGAACAGAGGTGATTTTCAGTTTGAAAGCATGAATTTCTAATAAAAAAGAAAGCTAGTGAGGAAAAGTTCTTCCAGCACACTCTCTGGAGGTTTTGATGAAAGTGCTAGGGAGTAAAATGCAGAGTTGGAGATTGTTATGAAGTGCTGTGACTTAAAAAAAAAAAGCCATAAACAAGCAAAATCTTGCCACAGTCACAAACAAAACTCACATTGTTATTACCAGAGCAGAAAAAAGATGCTGTATAAAATAACAGAGATTGTTTACACAGGGTTGCTGACACAGCATGTCCCCCAGCTCATTTCACAAGTGAAGGGCATGCTCTTGGTGGTCTGCTAACAGAATTGGCTACATAATTTTCAGATTTTCAATAAAGGTATGCATGATTTAGGGATGGAAATACTTAAGAGATGGATAGGGATTAATGGAAGAATTTTATTAGCTGCACAGGAACACTTATGTCAAAGAAGATCATCTGGCAAAAATGTAAGACAACCAAGTAAAGAAACAGAAATCAGTATCATTGGGAAGAATGTTTTTTATTTTGGGTGGGGGGGTTGTTTGGTTGTTTGTTTGTTTGGTTGGTTTTTTTGTTTTAGGGCAAAGTAGGCATAGGTAGGTTTCACTTGTTTGGAAGAAAGGCCATTAGTCTCACAATGGATTTACTAACTTTTCTGGTAGTCAGGATACATCTGAAATAATAATGCTTGACTTCACAGTTTGGTTAGCAAGGATTTAATGTGACATAATATTATTATGGATCTATCAACACCCATCCTATGATCCTCTGTGACTGTTAAGTGAAGAAGGCATCAAAATAAAATGTCTTGTAAAAATAGCATGGAGTCTGTCTCCAATCTGTGTTTATCACTGCTACTGAACAAAGCTTCACTAGCAAAGCATGGATTAACACCTACTGATACTTAGTTCCCACAGACAAAGATACACTTATGGTATTTTCTAAACAGTAGTTTGGCACAAGGTCCCCACTACAAAATAGCACAGTACAAGCATGATTGCTGATACATTTTTTTTCAGATTGGACACCGTGGATTCAAATAGCCAAAGAGTAAAAATACCCTTGTAAAAGGCACTTTGAGAGAATTTCTTGTTCTGTCTGGTTTCCAAAGGAAATAACACTTGTGCAACCACATTGTCTGTGTGTCTCTGTCTGCCTCTGCCTGACTGAGATCTGAGCCCATTCACAGGTGCCAACAAAATCTGAAAGGGCTCAGAGGTGTCAACAAAACCTGTTTCATGAAAGCCAGTGGCTGGGAGGAGAATGCTCTTCGTCAGCGTAGGAGAAAGGCCATGAAGCAACAGAGGGGAAGGCTGCAGGCAGAGCTTATAAAGTCAGGCCCTACCACATCAGAGTGAATACACAGAAGATGAAGCTGTGGAAACCCCACACAAAGTCAACACTTGATTAGAGCTTGAACATCACCAGATGTAAATCAGCCAGAGGACAAAAGTCTACGGCAAACAGATTTTCATAAAACTACCTGAATAGTAAGTCTGTTTATATTGGGTAGCCAGGCATTGGCTACATCCTGTTTTTTATTCACTTCAAGATTTTATCCAAGATATTTGGTTGAGAAGAGGTTAGGCATTAGCACAAACTATGATAAACTGTGTTCATTTAAGTCATGTAAGAACATGTGTGAAATCTTGGTTGCAGCAAGGTCACAACTTTTTATTTTGTGTTTGTAGCAGGAGGAACCAAGTCTCTGGGGATCCAGGCTGACTTCACAAAACTGTGTTCAGTTTTGGATTTGAACCAAAATTCAAGTTTCCAGTAGTGGAAGAACTTGGCAAAATTCCCTTCTGGATTTTCCAATAAAGACTGTAGAAATAAGGTTTCTATATTGTTAGAAGGGAACGGAAAAACCTGAGAAACTGGGGAAGAGCTGAAGCATTATTTCACCACTCTCATCCTTTTCCAAGAAACAGTCAGTTTTCTGTATACAATGCATGCAGGATGGAGGAGAACACAGGACAGGATTGAAGTTTAGCACATGGATAGCTTACAAGAAAGTCTGCAAATGGAATGCAGTACTCGGAAACAAGGGATGCCAGGAGGTACATTTGCCTTGAACTCCTCTACACTTC
Organism: Daphoenositta chrysoptera; assembly: GCA_013397915.1. Taxonomy (NCBI): domain Eukaryota; kingdom Metazoa; phylum Chordata; class Aves; order Passeriformes; genus Daphoenositta; species Daphoenositta chrysoptera. The sequence continues at coordinate 289,328 of VZRO01000331.1, forward strand.
CATCCAGTCAAAAGTTTGAATTCACTGCAAGAGGGGAAGCTAGAAATTGCTGCATCCAGCTCCTGTTTCTGCTTTTATCCATGCCATCAAGACAGGAGAGAACACTGAGGATAGCCTCAATATACAACTGTACAGTTGCACAACTGAAGTTGCACTTGTTACCTTTCCTTAAATAAGGCTTGCCTTTCAGGTTTTAAACATTCCTGGTCCTGGTCATGACTAAATAAGATGAGGGTAAGTAAGGTAAGCATGTTGTATTTTACACCTCTTTTTCTAAGGCTTTTTTTTTGAGGCATTGTCTTATACTATAGTTCATCCACTTGTTATGGAGTGCATCAGATCACACTCTGCTTTGCAGTTCTAGGCTGTAAGTTAAGCATTTTCCTCTTCTTCACCACATTCCCAAATATTTTGTCAGCAGTCTCTACAAAGTTAAGCTTTTTGACAATAGCCAGTGACACCATGTTAATGAGAAAAATTTAGCTTGGGCTCTAAAGTTCTACCACCCACAGACATTGTACCACCCAGAGATGTGTTACTGTAACCTTGTCGTCTTCCCTTATTTTCCTTCCCCCTTTCAGTTCACACTAAGCCCGTGAGCCCTCCACCAGCGAGGCTCCCCGCAAGCCCCTCTGCCCTCCAGTCCTTTCCCCTTGCTTCTCCTCACTGGGAGATCTGTGGGAGACCACTGAGCTGCTTTCTGTGGGAAGCAAGGTACACAGAGCACGAGCGGAACCAAAATCATGTTATTCCAGGTCCTAGTCTAAAATTCGGGTGGGACCTTCTAGCTATGTTCATTCCATCTGGAACTGGGAAGTGCATCTTGGATCTACTGCTTCAAGGTAGTCCAAAATGTTTTCTAGAGCATATTTTAAGATACTCTACAATAGATTTAATGTTGAAGTATTTAGCAGTTTCCTGCTCTCACAATTCAAATTACAATTGCTATGGTAGGTAACATATTATTACATGCAGTTTTAAATGCTTCCATATGAAAAGTACCCAGACAAAACAGAGAAAATTCTGAAGAAGAAAACCAAGAAGTGGAGTGAATAGTGAAAGGCATGGATAGAAAAATGCAGAGCACGAAATATGTGTTAACACTACATTTGGTGAAACAATGACAAGGCAAACCCTGGTAACTGTCCACAACAATATGAAATTGTAGAAAGACAAGGGGAGGGGGGCGCAGGGGGGCAGAAATTATTTAGCCTGGCAGTCAAAAGTCATTTGGGGTGGTGGTGCCACAAAACCCAAAAAAAATCAAAAACCCCACCCCAAACAAAAACAAACAAACAAACAAAAAAAAAACTGCCAGAGCCCCAGCAGTGTACACGCTCAGTCACGCAGAAATTGCCTCTCTGGGTCAGCCTCTTGAAGGAGGGATCTCCTGTTGTGCAGGGCCAGCTGCTGTGCCAGCAGAGGGGAGATGCGGGAGCCACGGCACCGGGGCCCTGCGCTTCGTTTTTGCCTCCCAGACAGGATTGTGAAAGTGGAGCCCATTGTTCCTGGAGATTTTAGACGTTGCTTTACTGGTCGCCTCATTTCCATAAAGCTCCCTGGCCTCCCAGAAGCCCAAATTGATTTCATGAATACAGTTTAGTGTGTTTTAGGATTCACTCTTCCCTATGTCCCAGCCTCTCAGTTTTGTACAGGGTAATCTCGGTCCCTGTGCAGAAAGATCCTGCTGGAGGCTTTATTAAAAGCTGTGGGCACAATAGAAAAGTGTTTTCCTTTGCTCCTCTGAGTGCTGGCCACATACTTCTGCGTGCTTTCCTGTTTCAGCTGAAAATGAACAGGAAGGAAGGAGACATCACAGTAGCTCTGGAATAGGCAATAGCATGACTTGCGAGAACGGGGAGGAGACTCCTATGCATCTAGAAAACCTGAATCCCTGGAAATATAAAATTCAGAGCAGAGAACATAAGAGAGAATAAATGAGTTTTTCCTTCTTCACCCTCCCATCTCCAGGCATGTCTACATTACTCTGCATTATCATTGCAGCTTAAATTCTTGGCACAGAAAGTTTACTAAGCTTCTCTTCAGAAGCTCCTTGTTGCACTTGCTAGATAGTGACCTCGATATTTTTCAAAGGTTCGAATTCAGCCTTCATTTTGCAGGCTCTTGATAGTCCAGGGAAGGGTGAGGAACCACGGAGATGAGCCACAAAAAATATATAGTCTCTTCTAAGAACTTTTGCATAATTTTGAAGCTGAGGTTCTGCATGCCTGTATGAAGTAACCTTGACTGTTGAATGTCACAGCACAGTTGTGGAATCATGAAAGTGTTAGAGCTAGAGGATATCAACAAATATTTGGCAGTTTTCACCATCTTCTTGCCATCACAGGCCAGTTCAGACAACAGACCTTCTAGCTGTTTTATTTACGCCAAATTTTACACCAAATGAATTATCCTTCACCTGGGGGAATCTTCATAGATGGTGCCTTTAAGAACACTTTTTCTGGCATTAAACTTCTGGGTTTTTTCCTCCTCTTTACCATCTTATCCCTGAACTGGCACCAGGCTAATAACTCCTTTATCTCTACTGAAGTCTGGCACCACTATCATCATTCATTTGCACCAGTGTGATGATCCAGAAGACACCTTGTCAACGTCAATGATGCTGTTTGGCGGGTACAACCTTTATTCAGCAGTACATCAGATTTAAGAACTCACAGTTTCCTGAATAAATATTTGCAGGTGCTCCCTCAGAGTCAGAAAGACTGATATATTTAGTTCCTTCTAATAAGTCACTTGCTATAGCTCATTAATCACTTTTATTGCCCCCTCAATGCATTTGGTGAATGTAGCAATATGGTATTTGAGTACCGGAAATAAGACAGCTCATTAATTGAGGCAGTGTCTAAAACCACTTTTATTTTGCTATTCATTAACAAATCTACAAGTAGATTTTATTTCAACAGGATCTTTGCAGAATTAACTAGCACTGTAAATATTTGTGAAAATAAATAATCGTATTCAAAATAACATTCTGAATAGGAGGTCATATTTGCACAAAAGGTAACAGTATGTAGGTTTGTGTCTATTTCATCTGCTTAAGGAATACATTAAATATTCTCTAACATTATTAACCTTGCTGTTTCAACAGAGGCCATATGTAAGAACTATTTTTCCAGTGTGACCTTGACCCTATGTGTAAAGCATCCTCAAGCAGATGATTACCACTGCCTATCATCTCATTTCTCCTTTCCTCCTGTGGATTACTTTCAATACTGATGAATCAGAGGTGGATTGGTTAGAAAGGGTTAGGGGATCCTTGTAGGATCCCACTGCTCTTCCCATTTTGAAATTCCAATGTATATTGTATTTTAGTTCAAAGGCACAGTGCTGCTGATGGTGAATAGGAGACAGCAAGTTGTGGGGAAAGAGATCCTCCTCCAAGCCTTGCTTGTGGTCAGTCCTGCATCCCCACAGCTGTCATCTCTAGCCCTCACACCACATTAACCTGAGATCCTAGCAGTGCTCCACTCCGACTTTTGGTGAAATGTTCTGGTAACTTTTGTCCAAATATCTCCACAATGGTCCTGGCTGCACCAGAGAGCCAAACCCAGGATAGTGGCACTTTGTTTCTTTTCCTCCTCACTCACACTGTGTCTGCACCTGCTCTTGCTGTATTGTAGAATATCTTCAATAAAAGTAGGTATGGGTTTGTTGGTAGGCTCAGATCTTTGTGCTGTAGTGTAGCTTCCTTTGTTAATCCGTGCTCCTCCAGTCACCATGCCACTGCTGCCTGGGAAATGTTCTGTGGCACAAATCTGCTCCTCAGTGCATGTTGAGATCAGTGCATCAGCTCTGGTGCACTTGTAAGGCAATGGGAAGAACAATAAGATAAATGAGATTATGGTTAATGAATCAGCAAAAGACATGAAAGCTGCAATCTTAATTTAGGCTCAAACACCTGAAAGGACTATATCAGCAGTGGCAGAGTCTATGGGTGCACGTTCTATGCACAACACAGAATCATAGGCTCATAGAATCATTTAGGTTGGGTAAGACCTTTAAGATCATTGAGTCCAGCTGGGAGGCTTACATTGCCAAGTCCACTGCTAAACCATGTCCCTAAACACATCTGCATCTTTTAAATACCTCCAGCAATGGTGGCTCAACCCCTTCCCTGGGCAGCCTGTTCATATTGAGTATAGCATCCTGCACCTAAGGAGATGTACTTCTGTACCACAGATTACATGGTGCTTGAAATGATTATAAGGAGGAGAGGAAAAGCACAAGCCTGGAACACAGAGATGTTTTCTTCAATCCCATGTCAGTGTGTGTACAACAGAAGAGAATGCAGCGCTCTGATATCAACGGGGACCCTTGGGTAGTAAAGACAGAATGCTAAAAAAGTTAACCACCACACCATGTTTTTGAGACACAGTCAGTAAATCCTACTTCCTCCCTCTGCCCTACAGGAACCAGGCATCTGCAATGGTGAGACAGAATTGCAAAACAGCGTTTTGGTGTAGGAAAGTGTGTACATAGGCTAAACTGGTGCTCAGAGGGTGGACCTCCTGCTCCGAATGCCTGCTGCACCTCCTTTCTCCCTCTGTGCTCCAGCTGGCAAGAGACAAGACCAGAGGCACCACACACCTCGCAGGAGCAGCTCCCTTTGACTGATCCTGGGTTTTGGTGCAGCCATCAGCCTCTGTAAAAAGGAGAGCTGGCTATATAACCATATTCCCTGGCTCCTGGCCAGTTTTTCCCAGATTTCTCTATGCCTGTCAGCGGTGTGTTTCTTCTGTGGAAACATCCCATAGTGTCACCTGTTCCCTCTAGAACATGATGTGCCATTGGATTGATTTGCTTTAGTTCATCTGGACATGCTAATGGCAGGTATCAAAGTAGAGTAACATGAAGCAGTAGAGACTACTGGAAACAATGTTATTTGCCAAGGAAAGACAACATTTACCAAACTGGACATGGAAAATTTCAGGGTTTGGTCTAAAATATTTTTTTGATTGCAGGTATGCTGAGTTGCTTCTTAAAAAGCCATGTACAGATCATTTAAAGCCACCCCTAACTTGCATTAGTATTTCATTCAAAAAGTTTCTATACACTAGATGTTATTCCATGGTTACTACGGATATCTTACATCCTTCTTAAAGGGAGGAAGTGTTCTCCTAGTTACCACTGTGCTAATTATTGGCAAACATTCACCAGCAACAGGTAATTACCAAATAATTATTAGGAAACAGAAGCAATCAGGCCATGCAAAAATGTCTCTGCTGGGGTCACAGACTAGAGAGAGAAAATGCAAAAAAAAAGGGTCTTTTTAGAAGCTTAAAACATTAGGAATTAATTCGAGTAGAAAAATTATTCAGCACAGCAAACTGAGGTTGCAAATATGTTTGAGGGATGCTGCAGCCCCAGCAGTAACCTCTTGACTCATAAGGACAGCTGGTGCAGGAAGGTTATGATTATTGTACTGTGTGCCTTAAGAGCAGCAAGCAGTTGGCAAGGAGGAAATCAGGCAGCACCTCATGCCACACCAAACCATTACTTCTTCCATGCAGAGGTGAATGAAAAGCACTGAGGAATATCAGGGCTGGCATGTACTACTCACTAAAACTGGAGGGAGGGGACAAAAACACAACCCCAAAATTGCTAACTCGTCTGGAAAGGCCATGTCAATTTTAACTCCTCGTGGCTGAAAAGCTGGGCTTTCAAGGTGAGGATATTTTACTAAGTGAGTATATATTCATTCATCCTCGGGGCAGCATAAACAAGGAACTCCTGTTTCCGAAGCAGCCCCCTGTCTCTTGCAGAGCAGCTGATGGAACAAAGAACCACGTTAGTACATGCTCAGGGTGACGCCCATGGACACACATTGCTGCTGGAGCCTGGCGCTGCTGCAGAGGTAGGAATAGCTCTGTGTCCCCAGAAATCACCCCCTCACCACACCCCGCCGTGCATCCTGCCCCAGTGTCGATATTTTGGTTCAGAAGAGTACAGCAGGCACGGATGCAACTGGAAAGGAAATACATTGCTTGTGAAATTGATGGATTGCTTCATACTTCACTCAGCATTGAAAAGCTTATTGCTTTTTCTCACTCATAAAAGTGCAAGTTCTCTTACTTTACCGCTTACTGTTCTACTTTCACCCATGCCAGATCCCACTTCCAATGTCCAATCAACCCACTCCGCCTTGGGATACTGGCAAGACCTGGGGCTGGTTTTCTCTTTATGAAACAGAGAAGTTAACTCTGTGTTGGGACAGCTGGGACATAGCTGTCAGTTCCTTTTCATTATCAGCAGCACCCAGCTGGATGTCTGGAATTCACAGACACTGGGGGAGACTCATGTTTGCTTGAATTTTAAAAGCAGGTTGCTTGCTGGGAATGAATGCCCTGCAACAGTTGCTCAACTTTGCCTCTTGAAGAGGAAAAGCAATCCCAGTGGCTGCTAAAAAGCAGAAGAGAAATCAAACTGTTCTTCAGTCCAGAGCCTGGTTAGTGCTTGAGGGTTTTGCTTTTGCTGCAAAATAATCTGAACATGAAATATTTTTAAAAAGACAAATATCCACAACAAAATCAAAACTAAGAAGAAACCCTGAATTTTTATTACTGGAAAATCAGTTCCCACTGCCACTAATTCCTTGTGAGGTAAATAATTATAAAGCTCTAGTAACTTCAGGATTTACAGGAATTTTGGATGAGAATCTATTGCTGGGCACTATAAGATCATAAATGATGTTCTGTTTGCCATATGTCAAATGAGCAACTTCTGCTTAATTTACAGTCCAAATACTGTGATTGGTGCAGTGGCACTGCTTCTTGGAACAAGAAAATTTTTTCATTTGCCCCTAGTGGGGTCTTGCAGCTGGTGTCTAGGAAAGGAGTTTAAAGTATTTCTCTCCCTAATCCAAATTAGCTAATGACTTGGAGGGTCCTCTACTTACATGCTTCTCAAGTAAACTTCCTAATTCTAAACTTAGCTTGTCATCTGTCAAAATGAAGGCAGCTCTCTTCTGAAATTTCAGGCTGCCCTTTGCAAGGGGCTCTTCTTCATTTTGGCCTTGCTTTCAAACATACCTGGTTTCCCAGGCATATTTTTGTCCACACAAGAACAGTCTGTCAGGCGTGGTGGACACCTCCTCAGACATCTTTCTTCTTCCTTTACTTTAGGTTGGGGTTTTTTGTTTCTTCGGGGTTTTTTTTTTTGTTTTTTTTGTTTTTTTTTTTTTTGTTTTGTTTTTTTTTTTTTTTTTTTTTTTGGGGGGGGGGAGGGTTGCTTGTTTGTTTATTGTTTAGCCCCAAAATAGCTTGGGCTAGTTAGGTGATCATTTCACTCCCATTTATTAGAAGTCTCTGTTATTTTCCATCTAACTGAAGTTGTGACCATCCCTGCTGTTGAGTCTGGGCTACATCATACACACGGCACACTCTTCATAATGAGTGAGAACTCTCTGCATGTTCTTCCTATAAAATGGTTAATACCCTGAACTAACAATTACTCAAAACTATAACCAAACTGTGAGCTTAAATAGCCAGCCTGTGCAGGGGAGCAAAGCAGCTTTTGTAAAAGATCGTTTACGTGTAAGTCAAACTGACCAACAAACCCACAAAACAACTTTTATGTGTAAAATTACATGAGAATCTTATGACAAAATAACTCAGCAAACAAAAAGAAGGGATGTAGTGAATGTTAATGACCTGCCATTCTTCTCACAACTCAGAGTGTGCATGGCAAACTAGGGTCATTCCAGCTATCCGGTGCTAAATACGATTTATACCGTTGGTTGTGCACTGCCTTCAGTATAACTATTCCAAAATCCCAGTGTAATATTTTCTCCTGACATTTTTCATGCTTGTGCTGGATCACCTGGGAGTTATTTGGTCCTGCCTAATTCTAGAGAACCAGCATCCAGGTTACAACCAGGCAGTAACTACAAATTTTGCTGGTGGTTTCAAAGCATTAACTTATGGAAATGCAGTCCTAGGAAGCTGATACACATGATCAGAAATACACTGGCATTATTACAGTTCAGGATCTTTAAGAAATCCCAGGTGAAGTGAATCCCAAAGTTTAAGCAGGTTTTAGCCCCAGCCTGCAATGTACACTTTATCCCTATGTTGCTTTTTTTCTGAAGCGTTTGCATTGCAGCTTAAAAACTTCTTCCTTCAGTTATATTAAAGACTATTAAGAAATATAATCTCACTTCACCTTGTCCCCAGGGCTTCCAGGATTCTTTGTGAATCAAATGTGCTCTGCTCCAAACCCAAACTTCTGGAGTTTCAGGTGTGTATTTAGATATGTGCTTGGCCTGCAGAAGGGCTTCTTTTCTTTTTCTAAACAAGGGTCATGGTCTATTAAAAACTCAGGCAGACTGACGATGATATGAATGTCTTTTGGTGTTATTCTCTCTTCAGTGAGGCTTGGCCTCCTGGTGTGTGCATGTGTCTATTCATGGCCACAAGTTTAGAAGAAACAATCTTGTGTCTTGAAAATACCAGCCCTCAGTCCACCTTACCAGGATACCACTATGGGTTACTGAAGTCCAGTGGCCAGAAAGTGGCAGCAATGGGAAAATTGTCAGTTTTAGTTAAATTTGGTGCTGAGCACAGCAGAAAATCCAGTTTACGGGCTCATAGCTGAAAAACAAAGATATTTTATTAGAATGAGTAGTCTGGCTGCCTTGTTTTGTGGTCTTGACTGACTTTGCCAGGAAAAGTTACAGCTCCCATTCGACTGTTGAACATGATCCTGTGATGAACAGTATCAGAAATATATACCAGCAGTCAGGTGTGATTTGGACATAGTCTGGGCGTAAAATGGCGCTTCTGTTCAGTAAGGCATGGTTCCCAGCAAGGTGTTTACCTCATTCTTTTGGTTCTGTGTTCATGCTGTTCCAACTGTGAGAAAGAAATTGTCAAGGCAGAATTAGAGTAGGATGGACAAGCATATACCATGAGGCATAAAGTTTTCTGGGACAAAGAGATTTTCGCAGACATTTAAATCAGTTGAGGTTGGAGAGAATATATCAATGGCATCCTTATGGAGGTCATCTTCTCCAAAGTAATCTGGTGTTTCTACCAGATCAGTCCTCTGCACCAGGGACCAGCTGGATGGTACTCAGCTAAAGAGACCACCTCCATGTATGATGGAACTACAGTTTTACTGAGAGTTTTAAGTGCTCTAAATTAATGGTTTTTTGTTTCTTTGTTTAAATATGCTTGGGTTACATGGGACTGGATGAGTCTTGCAAGTTGGTTGAGATGCTGTGTCTTTATGACTGCATAAAGGAAGTCCAGGGACTTGTCTCTCACCACCAAGCCAAGTCTCATGTTCCACTCCAGAAGAAATTTCTTTTGTTGGAAGGGCCCAAATCAGGGTTAGGAGGTGAGCTAGCAATGGGACAGGGCAAATGACGAGGGTGCAGTCTTGCGTGGTCTTCCTGCTTCGTTTTCACTTAGCACTATAAGCATGCTCATAAATAGTTGCTGAATTCCTTGTGGGATTTGAACAGGCAAAGGTTGCTTTAAACTACCTTAATAGTTCCCACAGTCCTTAGGACATCTGGCCACACATCGTTTTTCAACATAAAACACATTGTCTTGAAATGGTCCACTTCATAATCCCAGAACTTCTACAATAGCAGCAAATATCCCAGCCATACTTTTTCATCCTTACACAAGCTTTTATTTGGAATAGGTTCTAAATGCAGAGAAATTTTTCATAAGCCAATCTGAGTTTTCGCAATTTGAAGACATTTTTCAAAAAACAAATAAACCTGAAAAAAACATTTTGGGATTTCTTGTTATGTTTTCTTAAATGTTTTATCAATTACCATATTTCCAATGTGCTAAACCTAGCAAATGGTATGAAAAGTGCACTTGGCTCCAAATCTGAACTTCAGAACTGACTCCAGATGAACCTTGACACTGAATTCACACACTATTGCATAAGTACTCTTGTTTCTGAAACATCAAATCTGTGCAAATCACTTTCTTTGTACCTTTTTTGTATCCAATTACCTACTTACTTGTAAAACAAATACCCTGAAAAAAATAGATTCAAGGTGACACTGATTTTATATTCAGCCTTCAAAAACAGAGATGAGTAGGAGGGACTCAATAAAGAACTGTTCGTACCACCTTCTGTATCACTGTTGAAATCAAGAGGATCACTAAATCCTCTACAACACCTGGCACATAAAATCTTATCTCCCTCAAAATCCTCAGAGATATTAATGGAGCTTACCTGCAGAGCCTGAGGAATTATTAAACCGAGTAGGCTGACTCAGTGTTTTTTACCTACATGAATTCTGTGCTACTGCGTGGTTCAGAGTGGTTCAAAACAAAAGCAGAGTTTGCTTTGTTGAGGAGCTGATGCATCCAGGCAGGATCCCCTTTGCATCTGAACATTTTAGAGTCTGTATCAAAGCTTTGCAATGAAAATCTGCATGCTTCTGCCTCGGTCTGTATATCCAGGCCTCATCACTCAGCAGCAGCTCATCAGCTTGTCTAATGGACCTGTTTCTGTGGTGCTATGGCCCTGTGAGGGTGTGTGCTCTGCTGCAGCTGGGGGGAAACTTGGTGGTGCTTTGGGTGTTCAAGTGACCCTGAGTCTTGAAGATACAAACAGGAAATGCCCTTCATATGGAGAGACACTGACTGAAGAAATACTCCTACAGCTTCTGGTGGAAGAACATGTCCCATGGAGGGTGCCTCATTTTGAAAAAGGATTATTTCATTATAACTGTTCTAATTCATTATGAATAGTTCCCCTGCTCTGGTCAGAACCAGGACAGACTGAATGAAACCCAGCTTTATTCCAAAGACAGGTGTCCACTCAGTTTTATAACTACACTTCAAAATGAAACACGTAGTGCAGATTAAGTCCTCAGGAAGGACAAGCCTGGACTTAGTATGACAGCCTGGCTGTGGGAAAGGCCCCATCTCCAGTCATGCATCATTTTAGATTCAAACCATATGTTCATCACAGCCAAGGAGAAGAGGAGCTGATGATATGCAAGCTTGCTTTTGGGCCTTCCCATCTGGAGTAAAGTACAATGGTTCCTGGGATGCATAACCAGGAAGACACTCAGTGCTTTGCCTCTTCCTGATGTGCTTCTCTCAGCTCAGACAAGGTGAGCCTTTGTGGCAAAGACATGATTCAGACCTTTTTGGTCAACTGACTTAATGCAGTTCACAGTAAACATGAAATCTGTCATCTGTATCACAAAAGCCCATGATGACATTGGTGAAAAATAATCAGTGGCTACTTATTTCAGGAAATATTCCAGACCAGATCGGATGGAGCGTTGAGCAACTTGGTCTAGTGAGTGACATCCCTGCTCCTGGCAGGTGGGGTTGTAACTAAATGATCTCTATGGTCCCTTCTAGCCCAAAGCATTCCATGATTGTATGCTTCTACAACACAGAAAGCACGTCACGCCTTTGGTGAAGTGTCACTTAAGAAGAAAAAATGAGATTTCACTTCCTGTATGTATAAAGATCAGCAGCTCTGTGATGTGCAGCCAACTTTCCCATATATTTGGAAATAAAAGGATACCTTCTTGTGGTAAGTAGTACCAAATGTAGACAGCTCTTATGCTCAATTGTCTCCGTCTGAAGAGGAGTGTTACTGCGGTGCAGCACAAAAGATTTATTGCATGGTGCATGCATCATTTTTTCCTGAAATTAACACCCCTCTTTTGTTTTAATCATTGTGTATATAAGGAAAATAAAGTCATAAGACATTGAGCACTTCTGGTTCTTAAGGGCACTCTGCGTTGCCTAGGAGAAAGCCTAAAGTTTGCATAACAGCAAAAACAGAGCAGCCTTAATTTTGCAAGTTTGTAGTAATTTTACTGTAGATGAAAACTCCAAAAGGAAGCCTCTGTTCATTTCCATCACAATTCACTAGTTGTTTGTGACTTTTTGGCACATGAATGCAAGGAGATATAGTGAGGTACTTTTCAGCTAGCAGGCATCCATTTCCTTCTCTGAGGCAGCAATAATCATTGTTGAAATCTATCTCTAAAAACAGGAAGCTTTATCATTTTGATTTTCTAGCAACCTCGCCCTTTCTTGTGAACCTGACCCTGGCTACGAATCATCTGCTTTGATTCAAGCACGACTGTTACAAGCCTGAAGTGCAGGTATTTCCTATTTTGCTCTAAAGCGTGTACAGTGTGTGCTTAGAAACGTCCCTGCTCAGGGTGATTCACCCAGCCCTGAGCAGGAGCATTGGTTAATGGAGCTTTACACAGGAGACCCACATGTTTATATCGTGCTTTTGTTTATGTTTTATTCCTGTGGAATAGAGGGAATGAAGCAAGATCTCTTGCACTGGGAAAATATTATCTGAGAGCAAAGGAGAAGGAAAGTGCTGAGGATGAATTTGCAGGAACCACAGCAGAGATGATGTTTTTTGACATAGCAGCAGCAAGTAAATTACTCTCCTAGTGGTACTTAGCAAGAGGGCTCTCCACACAGAAGTGTAGCAGACTCACAGCTGCAGTGGTGTTGTCAGATACATTTCATCCCTCCTCGAATGGATCCTTGGCAGTGCATGCAGGGTTAGGTACACGCTTGGTGGTGCTGACTAATTGCTCCTGAAGAGAGGAGTAGTCAGCCAAGACCACTGCCCTCCCAGCGTTGTAGCCACTGAAACCTCCAGCCCCACTCTGTGTTTTGGCAGTAGAAACATCCTCTGGGATGACCCAGGCTCTGGGTTACCCTATGGGAGAAAGCCCCTTCACTCCCCACTCCACAGGCAAGCTGGTGCCCAGCTGAGGAGCCCCTGGGACATGTTAGCCTGAGAAACTGCTGTCATCACTTTTGGCACAGGCTTTTGTCTTTGGCTGGCTGTGAAGTAATCCTGGGTGATGATGGTAGAAGAAGGGATATTGGCTTGAATGCAAAACACTGTTAAGACTGCTTTATTCCCAGGAGGACTGGCTGAACACCTCACTAAATCAACCCAGGGAGGGGGCATTTAAATGGCTGACAAGAAGATCCAGAAAGAAATACTTTGAAAAGGATTCTAAACAAGGTCATTGTAGGTTCGAAGTCATCTCCAGCTCCAGTAGAGAACAGTGTATCTGACACTGCATCTTGCAGGAGTATTACTGCTTTCCTCAAGCAGGCTGGAGAAAGATAATGAGAGGTGATCTGGGAACTTATTTTCCATATTGTCTTGTACTGTTTGGACAACCCTAAACATTATTTACCTGGGATCTTTCCCCTCTGTGTCTCCCACCCACAGCATAGTGGTCATGCAGAAAAGCACTGTGCAAGGATATAACGGTCCAAGTGCACCAGCTCCATGCAGTTCCATGTATTAACTCAGTTACACTGAGGCCAATGCACCTAAAGACAAGGAGAAGGAGCTCTGGTTTCCCATTCCAGCACTTGTGGCACCCTTTTTATGGCATTGTCTGCTCTGTGCCATTGTTTCTTCATGGCATATCTGCTCTATACAGACATTAGCTGAGTTAGCTGCAGAGCCAAAACCAGGGCTGTGCTGGAAGTAACTGATCAGCCTTGGTCAAAACTGCTGTTGAAATCACAGTCAGTTCCTGAAACAGCAGATAAGACATCCTTCAGCAAGCTCCACTCACTGGCATCACTGCTTCTGTCTTTTGAGGGCAGCTGCCTGCTCTGCCTCCAGTTCTCAGCACCTCCTTCTTCTCCCACCTCCTGTGGTCCCCAGCCCCTCCCTTGTCTGAAGCCCTGGGAAAGTGCACCCAGGATCTCCAGTGGAGGAGCATGTAGGTGCTGAGCATCCAGCCTGCTCCTGGTGCCTCCTGAGCACCTCTGCAGAGCCCTGCATGGCGTGAGCTTGTCCCCCATGTGTCCCAGCACAGCCAGAAGTGTCTGGGGAGCTGCTGAGGAAGTGATGAGGGCTAGCCACAAATACAGATTGTGTCCTGGCTGTGAACTTCACAGTCAGGAACTGCAGAATACTCCTGTGGTCTAAAGCAGCATTTTCAGTGCTTTTTATTCTCTGGGGTTTCTTTTGCTTTGTTCACACCAGAGATCACTGATAATAGATGAGGAAAGGGGAGAGGAGGACTTCTCATTTGCAAACACGACACTCTGCTTCCAGCAGAGGAGATTTTGTAAATCCTTTGCAAGCCGGGGAGCAAAAACTCACCATGGAAAATGCACCAGGCTTTACCCCCACAGTACCTGCATGATGATGTCCAGCTCACTGACAGGAACAGGCTCTCTTGAGCTTTTTTTCTGCTTACTGTCACCAGGAGGTTTTGAACATGAACATGTCACACCCCAGGAAGATGTATAGCTGCATGATACAGAACAGAAACTATTTCTGTGAAAGGAAGAAAACAACTCTACAGACTGGGAAGGAAACAAGCAATCTGGGCCAAGAGTCTAAACTCTTTCCCCTGAATTCTTTCCCAATCTCTGACCTCTCATTATTTGATTATCACAAGAGAAATCTAAAGAGTGTATACACCGATTCCTGTATAAATGCTAACCTGTAACATGGGTCATACTTGCATACTTCACATTTTTACTGATGCATATGGGACCTGAGCACTCTGGCAACATGTTCTGAGTCAACTGTGAAGAGCCAGGACAGCTGAGACACTGCTTATTTCAACAGATCAATCAAGACAGACCAGCCCAAATGTTTCTTGATACTGGATTTTATAATTCCTCTTATTACAGGTTCAATAGATGAAATGCCCAGCAACTTCATCCATGGTTTCTGCTAAGCAAGGCTCCAACCAGAGAGCTTATTTCAGGCTTTTCTTGGTCCCATTAAGTAGCAGGTGTGAAGAAGATGGACGTGGATGACCAAGTAAGAGAGCAAAGGAGGCAACACTGCACAGCTCAGCAAGCTGAAGGTATCACTTCCTTGTTGTAGTTCAGATTTTTGTAGGCAACACAGCAAAGGATGTTTTTAAAAGTGCATTTAAGGAGCTGCACTAAAGCCTGCTACTAAAGAGCAGAGGACTCTGTAGTGAATGCACTCAAAATCCAAGGGGAGGCGTGGGGGATCTGGTGGGCCTGGCATAGACCAGATGAGGCTCTGGTAGGGAAGATGTGCAGCACTGTATTTGTAGTCACACTAGAGTGCAAGCAGTGGGATGTGGACAAAATGGTATGCCAGGAAGAAGGCAGTCCATGGTGAAATCTGATAAAGGAAAAAGAGGCTGCAGGGGTTGTGCCCCTAAAGCAGAAGGGTAGGGCAGCTGGTGACAGTTTGGGAGGGAGAAACAAGAGAAAAACTGCCTCTTTCTTCCCCAGCCCTTGTGGTATACAGTGATGATTAAGATCTGAACTGATTTATAATGACTGCAGCTATTGCTATCTCACTTATCCCAGTTCTTTGCAAAATAACCCCCTTCTCGCACCCCACCCATCACTCTGCTCTTATTGATCATGATTTTGCATAAGGAACAGGCTGACCTTCCTTCCCACCCACACACATTTGTGGGTTTTTTGTATACAATAGCGATTTTTAAATCCTTGGGCACCAAATTTCTTGCTCTGAAATCTTCCAACCCACTCTTGACAGTATTGTTTTATCTTTCTAGTCTGCAAAGCACTAAGGAAATCATGTGTAAACCTAGCTTTATCATAGTACAGAAATTCAATCGTTGCATGTGGTACAAATCTTATGTCTCAGCAAATTTTTACATTTTCTCATGCAATGGGGTTGTGCATGCATAAATCCTGGCTTTGCATGTCTGATGTTGTACACGTCAGTCAGACACACACAAAATTGCAATTCTGTGTGAGAAGCAGGATCCAAGCCAACAGTGTTAGTGGCAAGACCCTGCACTGCTGCCCTCACATATCCTTGGCCACTTGAGTCCCGAGAATTGTTCCGCTCCTGACATAATATGCCTTTTATAAAAGAAAGAAACAACCTTCCCTTTCTTTTTCTGAGGCCACGACTTTGGCTACTCACAGGCATAGATCCAGGAAACCCAAGAAGGATGTGGTTTTTTAAAGCAGCATTGACAGGTAGTGTGTAGGCAATTAAATCATTACCACAGTGTTTTAAGCCAAGTTACTGAGTTGCACAAAGGAGTAGGCAAGAAAGTGATAGAAAAGATACCATTCCTTTTGGTTTTTTGAACAAACTTAGAACTCCAATCTCCTTAAACAAACGGAGTAGTTACTAAATTATTGAGAATACGCAAATACTAAGAAATACATACTAATTCTGTCTGCAATACACCCCCTGTGGACCCAAGAAGAGAGGCTGTTCAGAATAAGATTGTCATTTTTTACATGGGTAGAGTTTTGCAGGCACACCTGCCACTGCTGAGAATAGTGGTCTCCCTGCATCTGGGTGCCTTGCTTCCCCACAGAATGGAACAAGTGGAATATTCACCATACCAATCAAAGGCGTTATCTTAGCACCCTGCTGTCAGAGTGCTGGCAAAGGGGAGGAGAGAAAAGGAGGAAGAGTGAATCCCCATTTCAGAAGTAATATGGATTTGCACCATGCAGTCTTGCCCACGTCTGCCTCTGTTTCCTTCAGATTGTACAATCCATTTAAACCGATTAACTAATGGGATAAAAATTCGCCATGTTACCAAGTAACAATCAAGTCTGTATTAAAGATAACATTTTAAACTCCTTCCATCACCAGCCTTTTCAAAGTGAGGCTGACTTAGGCTCAGCCTGGTGCCCTGGCCACTGTGCCATGCACCCCTGCTGCTGGCAGGAGCTCTCTGCACTCTCACCTGCTCCCATCAGCTGCTTACTGCCCTGGGCAAGTCCCCATGGGGCTGCTTCTGCACTGGTAGGCAGATACAGCTTCTGGGTCCCCCATCTCAGCTTGCCATGCCACCTCACAGGGGACATGCTACACAAACAATTAGCTTTCCTCATGCCCCTCTTCTGGCACTTCAACCTATGGCCATGAAAGAGGAAAGGGGTCCCAAAGACCAGGGAAGAAAGAATGGAAACAAAGGTGAGATGTGTTTTCCCTCATCCCTCTGAAACTTATTCTACACTCCCCACTTTGAGAAGAATTGGTCTGTCTCATATTCCCTCACTCTGACTGGGTTTTTTGGTTTGATTACGAAGAACCACAACCTAAAAGAAATCAAGGTGGCAACTAGAATTTTCTCTTTTTCTTTAAAAACCCAAAGTAGATATGAGGAAGAGTTATTATAAGAAATATTCCCAGATGAGTTTTCTGTTGATGTCCTAGTGTGGTCTATATTTATTAACAATATAGAATGCTTACTCTCAGCTTAGTGGGTATTTTTGCAGTTTGTACAAGTGTGATGAAGGGATGCCCATGTTAGAGTTGTGTTTCAGTCCAGCAGGCTGATAGGAAGGAAACAGAAGATTTAATTATGGTGAGGCGTGGACTGCTGATACCAACACATGACTTCTGAACCTACAGGAATTGGTAAAAGATGCTCTTTTGCTTTAGAAGGAGAAGCATTTCTTGAACGGTGAGAGAAGAAAAAAGTACATCTTGGTTTTTTTCAGAAAAGCTTTTACTCTCACATTACTGGGAGGAGAGATGGAACCCCATCAGACTCTCTTTTAAGCACTGAGGAAATAATAAAATTTCAGAGTATTGGCATATTTTTTTTTTAACTGAAAATTGCTTGATATTTTTATCCTTGCAAACATTTTTAGCATCCAGATTTGCTTTAGGTGATTTCCCCAGGCAATTAAGTAAAGAAAGTGGCCCAGTATTATTAATTTGTCTTCATCTTTCTTTATGCTCTGCCTGGTGGCAGAGTGTTGTTTTTTAGTTTCCCATGCTTTTGCATGAAAAATGAGAACACAGAATTCTTCATTGAACAATGCAGTTCTGCAGTTTTGTTTATTTTTGCAAATTAAAATCCTGGTTCAGCACAGTGTTAGCTTGGGACCTAGCAGCTTCTTTTAGTATTGGACCTGGAAACTAGTGTTAGTATGTTGTAGGTTTGGCTGCTACATTCCTCCAGGTAATGCACAGCTGGCAAGCCTTAGATCTTCATGCACAAAAAAGCCTTTTCTGTAGCACAGAAACCAGAAAAATATACAGGATTAAGTTCATCCACCGGGTTTGTGGTGGTGGTTGAGCTAACATTGTTCAGTGTTCCAGAAGGGTGAGGATCACTGAGTGTTGATCATGGAGCGTGGTAGCAGCAATTTTTGAAGAAGATCAGAGGGGAAATACACACAGAACAAGAATGAGAAGGGAGAACAAGCAGAGAAAAGAGTTGAGGGAGAAGAAAGAAAATGAGAAGCAGACAGCACAAGACAGAGAAATAAGTGAAGCACAGTGGTGCATTGCAGGCACAAAAGCAGAAATGGAAGTGAAAGGGGGGGGGTTTGAAGGGACACTGAGCACCAGCCCCAGTCACACTGGGTCAGCATTTCTCGGCCGTAACACGCTCAGGCCCTGTACCATTCCCTGGCCCAAGCCCAGAGCAGAGGGCTCTCTCATGACTGCAGCTAAGGACACTGCTGTGCCAGCCAGCACAGAAACCATCCTGCTCTCCTCCCCTTGCTCAGGCAGAGCCATCCTAAAGGAGGCACTCTGGAAAGCCAGGTTACTGCAGAATGAGGTGCGAAATCCCTCCTGGCGAAGAGAAACAGCCTGGGGTCAAAACATGCAAAATCTCAAAGCTTTCCATCACTGCTGTTATCACTCCTGATCCATTTTTGTGCTGAAGTAGCTTCAGGTATGGGTACTGCAGTTGGCTGAAGTTAAGAAATTGAAAATAACATAGCATAGCCCTTCCACACAGTCAGTAGCCTCCCAGCAACTAGTCAGCTTACTGGGAATGAGGATCCTTGTGGATCCACGGTCATTTGTTATTTTCATTCTGCCTCGTCAGCCTTTCCTCTGTCTGTGTCACAGAAAAAGTCGGTTGTCTGAAACAAACTCCAGTTGATCTGAAGTCTGAACTAGCCCTGACCCTAATGACTCATTCCCATTTTTTCCCTATTTGTTCGCCAGCCAAGAAAAGTTCCCCTTGGTTTGCCAAATTTTCAGGATTTTCAGAATTTTCAATATTTGGGCTGTAAGTTTGGAAAGATTTCTTTGAGGATAGTTTGACTTGATCTTTTTATTTGTTCACCTTTCTCTTTATGTGGTTATGTAGTGTGATAGGCTGGAGCAGACAGGAATGTGCTCCCTTAGCCCTTGCACATTTTCACACTAGTGAGAGATAACTTGGAAGAGGAAACTCTCTTCTGGAGCCCAAGCAACACATCCTAATATTCAATTACCCTCATAGCTGTAGAGGATGTTAGTGAGGCCAGTGCTACTTATTCTGAAGTATTTGTCTAGTTGTAGTGTGTGAATCCAAAGGAACAGCTGGTCTAAATTTCTCTAGAAATGGTTATCTCTGAGCAGATTCAACTCATTTAATTTCTGCTCTGGTTTTGGTCTGTCTGGTCTCCATGCCACCTCACCACTGGGACAGCTACACTTAGAGCAGAGCTTTCTTTTGAAAGATGTCAGTGATTCATATGCTCCTACCACAGCTCTCTGCAGCCCTTCAAACGACTGCTTTACTTGCAGAATAAAACCCAAACCAGAAACAGGAAGTTCACAACCAGTTTGCTGGTGTAATACATTAAAAAATTATTCGTGCACTCAGTTTACACACTCTTGTTTTGTCCACACAAAAAGATTGTGGTGGCACTTTTGTTAAACTATTCAATACTCTTACACTGCTTCACAGGCTGGTAGCTTCTCCTGTCAGTGATAAGGTACACAGAAGGACAAAGCATCAATGGCAAAGCCTAAACTTTTGATTCAGGAGCTCATTTATTGGTAAGACTTTGACAGTTTGAAAAAAATACTTTATGACTGAATCACAGTCTTGATTTTTACAAGCCAAGATTTTAACCAGGCTGCTGCTTTCTTAACTGCCCATTGATTTGTGTTCATGATAGGCTATATTTTTATAACTTCTGTCAGAGTAATGTTTAAGGCTACCACAAAAATTCATTCCAACCCTTCTTTTTGCAGTGACCTTTCCGTGCAGATGTTCTGCAGTGAACCCAGTCCCCAGAAAAACCAAAACCATGGGGATGAGCCAGGAAATGAAGTGCTGAGAATCTCAGGCTTGATCTGGAAGGCAGCCAGGGCACACTCCTGAAAGCAAGCAGCAAGGCTTCTGCCTTGAATGTAGGTCACCACTCACTTATGGAAATT
The DNA here is from genome assembly GCA_013397915.1 of Daphoenositta chrysoptera. Classification (NCBI taxonomy): domain Eukaryota; kingdom Metazoa; phylum Chordata; class Aves; order Passeriformes; genus Daphoenositta; species Daphoenositta chrysoptera. The sequence goes on from VZRO01000331.1 coordinate 309,455, forward strand.
CACTGCTCATGTGAAGAGTGCCATGAAGCAGTGCTTTAGGGAGAATAGACAAACATGTAATGCTTTCTGTGCAGTAATTACAGCGGTGTGAGGGGGAAGGCTCCCAATTGCTTTGGCTTTTTCTACTCCTTTTTTGCCACCTCTGTAGAAGCAAGGCACGTGAGCATCTGACATCACTAGAGAGATTCCTCGAGGGCATATTTCACTTGGAAGCGTAGTTTAAATACAAAATTTCTTTATATAAATAAAGCATCTGTCTTTTCTCTTTTTAAACAGGTTACATCCAAGAAGTTGTTCCAGGCTATATTCTATTGTCAAGGTGAGGAGATGCCAGTGAGCTGATCTCCCCATTGCCTCCAGATCCCTGCCCACAAGCCTGCCTGCAGCAATCGATGGGGATCATTCCTCTCTTGAGGAATACACGGACACACACACAGAGATATTCATTGTGGGGATCTGACTTCTCATGGGCTCTACTGACACAAACTGCAGAGCATGCTTACTGTTTGCATGTAACCACATAATTCAATATGCTGGTATTGTGCTCTGAAAGCAAGAAAGAAACTACTGGTGTGGTCAGAGCTGGCAGATCTTTCATTTCTTTTCATTTCACTGAGTCATCATACTCATCAGAAGAACATCTTCTTCCTTGTATATCATTTAATTCCAGGGCAATAATGGAATTGTCATCCCTTGTTTTGGAGATCCAACACCAGTCACTTAATGACCTGCTCTGCTGGCCACTGTCACCACAGTGTGCCAACATCCTGCACATTCAATAAATCCTAATGTATCTCAGGCATGATGATGCAAAGAAAACGTAATTGTTCAAAAAGAGGTCTCAAGAGATACCACACTAAAAGACTTGTATTGGTGCTTCCAATCATCATCACCAATTGGTGATGAAGCCATATCTTCCAGTTATATTGGCTATCTGCTCTGAAAAGACAGCATCTCCTCTTGTTAACGGTCCTGTTCCTGCCTTTCCATCCTCCAAAATGTATATACTGCCCTTTGTATTTACACTGTGTTTTTCTTAGTACGTGCATGCATTCCTCTCTGTAACACTAAATCTTTTGATAAAATGACTTTTCTGTCCACCATATCGCTAACAGTTGCACCTCCCAGAAACACAGTCCTGGCAAATAATGCAGTTTGGCTGCATGATGCACACCAGTGCATACCAGCTGGAGTCCTAGCACTGTAGCTCTGGGCCTCAGTCAGTAGTTCCCCCATGTCTGTGACAACAGTTACTATAAAAAAGGGCCTTTTATCCACCTGAATAACAGGGGCTGTAAAAGGAAAGGATTCTGTTTGGCAGACAAAAGTAGCACATCAGACCCCAATCTCACACAGTCTCCGTTCTGGCTCAATGTCATGACTATTTTATCTTTCTGGGAAATACTCTGGTTGGAGACATGAGGCATCTCAGTTCAGTTGCTCCCAGCTAAGAGGAGAAACTCATACAAGTGAGTTTCAGATCCCAATTCTGATACATATTTAATACAATTTTTAATACAACTGTCAGGGCAAAAATGATTTACTGGTCAATGACCATTTCTGAAGAAATACATCGAGGATTTAGGGAGGACATAGGGACCTACATCAAAAATTGAACTGGAAAATAAAGCTAAAACACCAAACCACTAGCTCCGACTCCTGGGGAATTATTTTCCTTATACTTACTGGTTTAAATTCCTCCAGTCCAAGAGGTGCAACATTGAGCATGCCTAGAAAGTGCCTTGCTGCTAACCTTGTTGAACAGGTTGCTGTCCAAGCCTAATCAGTAATCAAAGACTGGAATAAAAATTCTCTGTTCTAGCAGTTAGCAGCCAGCCAGAAAAATCTTCCAGTTAAATCTTCCAGGCTTAATACAGTTAGTTACAGTGTTTCTGAAAATGGTCAGCATTTCATTGCAGGAGCCAGGTGCAACCACAGCCCTTTCTGTAACATAAATCTTGAACTGCCTTGTCACTTGTGCTCCAAAAAAACTCCTGCTGCTCTAGCCAGAGTCTGGGCTCCAGCACGCCAGTCAGCACTTTTAACATCCTCACAGCCCTGGTTGCTAAGATGGGGACAGATATGCCGTGAACTCATCACATGCTGAGAAACTTCATTCAGGGTTTGTGCAATGACACATACAATGAACGGTCCGTGGGACTTGTCTACAAAGCCTCTAGCTCCAAAATACAAGCCTCCACCTATTTAGCACAGGAACAGCTCCATTAGATGATAATATCAGGGAATTATGAATTTCTGAATTTATTTATTCAGACACCTATAGGAGTAAGGTACAATAATATGTGTCTGTTGAGATAAAAATAATAAAATGCCCCAAAACCTTCTGTGGAAAGAGTCTATAGACCTTGCGTTCTCAAGGGGTAAACGATTTATGATCCACCCATCATTCATCTCTATGCCCTTGAGAGGTATTTCTATTATGCAGATCTAGTTATCTAAAAGTTGGATATCTAGTCAGAGTTAATTGTCTAAGGTCACTTAATAGTAGATATTCTTCTCCAGAGGAAGAGCCACCCCTCCCACCTTAGACACCTCCCTTAGATTCTACATATCGACCAGAGGAGAAGCTGAAATGGCCAGTTCAGACTAGGCAGCTATCTTAAAATCCTGGGTCGCTGGATACCACCCTGGGTATGCAACTGGACCCTGGTGTGGGTGCAACAGACAGCCTATTGCTGTCCCAGGCTGGGCCAGGGCTTGTCCCAGGCCGGGCACCCTGCCCATTCCTGCTCCCTGTCCCTGTCCCTGTCCCTCTCCCTGACACTGGCATTCTCATTGACAGCCAGGCATTGTAAATGCCTTCCCATCACACAGGTCTCACACTTCCATCCCCGTACAAGCTCATTTGTTACTGTGAGTGGGCATGTGAGATACGGCTGCCAAAGCAAAGCTGCTGGAGGGAGGAGAGGCAGTGCTGCCCCATCTGCAGACCAGAACACGCTGCTCCCCATGCTGGAGAAAACAGCCTCCACGAGGTACTTATGGGAAGGACAGGAAGACAACGAGCATTCAGATGTCCTGAATATGCAGATTTATATTTGGATGCTGTTAGAAATAAAATATTTTAAAGCAATCACATTAATCAGGGACTTCTTATGCATTTGCTGCATTGAGACCCAAATGAAAAGAATCACGAGTGCACACTGCATGTAAAGGTTAATCAAAGGCAGCTTCTTCTTTTGGCAGCTACATTCTTCTGCTGGTCTTTGCCAGGAAGCATTTACTTCATTCTTTCTCTTTCTCTTCTTTTTTTTCTTCTTTCTTTTAACTATATATATGCAACCCCCACTCTCAGGTTTTCTAAAAGTTGTATCACACCCATTTTATATACATGGAGAAGAAAATATTGAACCTGTGACATTTCAAAGCTACTTTGACAAATGGGTTTCCAGTAGTTTTGATTGAGACTTTTCTATATATTTTGTAGAAGGCGCTGACTGATCCTTTGTTGCAGGCATTGGAAGTAATCCCTTTAAGAAAACCACCTGAGCTGGCAGAAAACTGCAGAGCAGCCCCGTCTGTCAAGCAGCTGTACAGGCTTTTTGATATATTTGTTCTGGGGACAATGCCTCTTACACACTGCCCAGCTGGGAATCATTTGGAAATATTTTATGGACGAATTCAGCGTTAAATCGGTTGACTGCAGGCTGCAGTGCAGGACAGTAGCATCTAAGCCAGCTTTCTGCAAGCCCACACCATTTTTAGATGCCATTTACCTGGTAACATTCACCTTGGGGAAGCACAGATGTCGCCCGTGCTCTCATTCAGCCGAGCAGATCCCCTCACACAGCTTCAATCACAGCGAAGCTATCTCAGAAGCCCTGACTGAAGAAGATGCAAGAGAAGAACTAAATCAAAGCACCACCATTCAGCTGGACATTGTCCCTGTCCCTGTGAGTGCTGCTGCTGCTGGAGGTGGAACAGATCTGTATGTGTGGGGCATCCCAGGCCCTCCTGCTGCTGAGAGCCAGGGCTAGGATAAATCCAGGTGGTGATGCTTGGTCCTTTGGTACAGCAATTGGGCTGACCTTGGCTGCACTCTCTGCCATAAGCACCATGCTTCCCATAAATCATTAATTTTTAACTTCTCTCAGTCTATGCCAGGAACTGAATCACTCTAAAATAACTCATACTCAATTTCAAAAAGAGGCTGAGATAAACCAAGATATTACCTTTCCTCTTTGAAGGAATTTTACTCTCCAAGATCTAGTAGGTACAGTAGGACTATTTCCACATTCCACCATCTCTATCCTTCCTTTTTAGCTCCTCATTGGACTTTTATCATCACAGAAAATCTCTAATAATTTTCCTCTTCATGTTCTTATGCCATTTCTAAACTTTGCTCTCTGAATTTTCATCTTGTTTAAATTTCTCTTTCTCTACCTTTTCCATTACCAGGAAGGTATAAAGGCTAAATGAGGTGAATGAGAGTTTAACCTGATAATGGAGTTGCACTTTCCCAGTCAAGCCCTGGCTCTCAGACTCAGAATTCTTACATTAAAGTTTCCCCTTCAAACTTAGAATAGATGCAGCTAACATGCCCAAAATTGTTCTAGAAAAAGGCCGATTTCTGAGTTCTTTTTGGCCTAGTAGGTAAAAACCTACTTCTGTTTCTGCTCTTGAGATACACCAAGTGATCATGCTGTTTGCTTTCAAATCTTCACCTGAAATGAAAGTGAGTTTCCATCTCGGTTTCTTATCCATGTTTAGACTATTTCTTCTAAAATTTCTAGTTAATCTAATAAGTTTGCATGGAAGATATCAATGAAATCAAAAGCCAACTTTGGCTGCTTTATTTTGTCCATGCAGAGCAGTATATATTATAACCTCACTGCTTTTTCTCCTGGGATACAGTGGCTTTAGAAGCAGCTGACACCACTGAAGCATGTTATCTCCACACTGGGGACATTGAGATGGCTGCAGCCAGCAGGAGGGAGGTCGGGTGTTCTGCACCTGAGCTCAGCCACGAGACATGTTTGTTGTTCTTGTGCCACACGACCCTGCCCCTCCAACTAGCTGGGATCCATCCAGAGTCTCCAAGAAGGGACAAAATACTGCTTCAGTTTCAGCGTGGAAAGATTCCCTGCTGTGCAAAAACCCGTAACTACCCAACCCCTGGAAGGGGCTGGCAATTTTGCTGGGGGTCTTGATCATGACAGCTTGTCCATTCAGGTCAGGAAAAGGTGGATGGATGGAGTAGCTCTGGGAAATCTGTATACCACATGTTGCCAAAACCCATTCAGTGAATGGTTTCCATCTTTCATGCAGTTTCATAATGATTTTTCACAGCATATAACCTGGAGAAGGTCACGATTTCTTCTGATGAAATTATATTGGTAGTCTGTGGAAAAATACACTTTTCTTGCAAATTGAACAGTTACTACAGAGGAGTAGTTTTAGTATAACTTTGACCAGAAAAGGTCTGTTAGATACAGACAGGTAAATCTTGTCTAAGAATGGTTTTGGTTTAGTCATGGAAAAAAATTCACATTCCCTAAAACAAAACAAACAAAACAAGGTGAAAGAGAATAAGAGAAAACGGAGAGAAGGGAAGGGCTAAGATCTGATAAATGTTGGAGACCATGACCTATTACTTATCAAATTACTGTGCTGTGAAAATAAAAGTTTGTTCTGTTCTGCTTAGGAATTTAGGTACACAAGTCAAACAGCATTTCTCTGTTCAAATACAGCTTTTCAGCAGAGCAAATACATTGGTAAACATCACAAGCTGTGCTCTAAAATTTTTTTATTCCGCCAAATTCTTCTCAGTTTCTTGGATATCTCTTATTATCTCCTTAGTGGACACTAGCTTATAAGTTTTCTATGTATGCTGTTTGTCTCACTGGTGTTGCAGGACGAAGTACAGCCATCCAAGACGTGTCTCCAGCGATAAGATGATTCAAAACTGTTCATATGACTTAAGTGCTGCCTATCCCTACAGATATTTTATTTTGCTTCACAGCTGCCTTTCCAGACTTTATCTCATTGTCACTTACCATAGTATTTGTTGTGTGGGTGTATTGCTAGCGAACACAGCCTAACTAGATTTACTTTAAAATGCTGTAAGTTTAAACTGCAGTAAGTTATTATGCCTTATCAAAGTGCAAATGCTGTGTTCCTACCCACATGCCTCTTGCAGAGCTGCAGGTCTTTAGACTGGAGTCCCTTCCTCCTGCCCACTTAGTATAAAAGCCTAGGCAGAGAACTCGGTATCTGTTTATGTTTGGAAAGTTGAATCAATGAGCCCAAAAGGAATTTAACCAATATTTTGAGTTTGTGTGTACATGTATAGCCATGGTGTATATCAATAAAGGTTCTTTATCCAAAAAAGCCCTTCTTTCTCTTTTTTATCCCTTCCCCACCTCCCCTCACCACAGCACAAGTGCACAGTAAAGGTCACCCCTTAGAGGAGCTGGAAGCAGGACTACAGGTATCAGAGTCTACCTGTTTTGGGCTGGCAGAGCGACCCATGAGGAGATGGTACAAGATGCTGTCAGCCCCCGGGACGGGTCAGAGCTGCCTTCCCACTGGCAGCCTCCCACCCTCTCCTTGCTTTTCTGGTCTGACAGCCAGTGCAGCTCAGAGCCCGGCTGTGCAGATGACTTTTAACAAAGCCCTTTGAATATTAGTGTGGCCATTTCCAGTCAGGAGCCACGTGAGTGTTACTCAGGACCTGCACTGAGGTACCTGAGGCCCAGCTCTGGAAATACAAAGCTGGCAATTTTCTTCAGCTGATGGGGAATTCTGCCCTTTTTTTTCTTCATTTTCTATTGCAGTACTTGTCATCACCAGACAAAGAGACCTTGAATGCTGGCAGATAGCATGGAGGAACTGGGAATCCCTGTTCCTCATTGCAGTGTTAGACTGAGCAGTTCCCAAGGTGTTATGAAACACTGCAGTGGGGTCACAACAGGAAGCACAACCATCATCAGCAAGTAAAACACAGGCGTTCCTTCCTATTCTAAGATTTCAGAACTTCCTTATCCTCCAGCTCAAAATCCTCTTACAGATGTTGAATTTATTTAAAGCAATTTTTTTCTTATTGCTGCCTGGGCCACATTAAGGACCCAACCCCTGCTCATTCCTTCTGCATGCAGAATTTGCATGAGAAACAGGCAGAAGGAAAATAAAAGATGCAGTTTAATCAATCTTTAGTGGAGACCCTGAAGTCTCCAGTCAAAGGTTTGTAGACTGCATTAGGTACTCTTCTGGTTCCATCTGAGCTCCTGCCAGAGCTCTGTGTTGTGTTCCTCCAGCCTCATTTCTCTTTTTCTAATTACGTATGGTGTGCCATCAGGATGGAAGGTAATCTCACAGCCTATTTAATATGTACCTGTTGACTCCCACACAACAATTTAATCAGAATTTGATAAGGTTTGGAGGCCATCCATCTGCTTAGAGGCCAAACAAATACAAGCAGTCTGAGAAACTGCTCTCAAAAACCATAAAAGGGATTATTACCAACTAGCTGCAATGCCTGGGTCAGATCCTATTCATTTTATTTATATGAGCAGTCAAACCATGAATGGAATGGCATGAGTGCACTAGGTAAGCAGGGTCCAACCTATTTTATTCAGCTCTCTCAATATGCATAGTCCTCATCCATCAAGAGTTCCAAGGACCTTTTAACCACAGTCAGAAAACACAAACAGCAAGTTTAAGCACACGATTATCCGAGCAGTTAAAATTAGACACCTGCTTAAGCATTTCCTCAGCTAAAATTCAGAGCAGTTCTTGGGGTTTGTTCTTCCCTGCTCTTATTTGCGGATCCAGAGGAAAGTCTTTGTGAAGATGTTGCTGCTTCCAGCCTTCACACAGATTAATATGATACAGTCCAACATTTTTTTTGCCAGCTGGGGAGTTTACTGTGTGAGAACTTCTCCAGCTGCACAAAGAGAATCAAACCCATCAGCTGGATTTCTTTTCTCTCCTTTAAGGCTGGCTGTCTGCACAGGGAGAGATTTAAAAGGGCTATTGCATAAATGCAGGGGGATGGATGAGAAAGCTGGTTCCCAGGTATGCTGTGGCCAAGTACCACTGCTGTTGGCTGCAAAAGTGATGGCTGCAGCTCCTGGCCAGGGCTGTGAGCAAGGAAAGGGAGTCCAGCAGGGCAGGCAGTATCACACATGGTGCCAGAGCAGCGTGTCTGCCTTCATTCACCACTCTGTGCTCAGCACCCTCTTTTAGCAGACAGGTACAGCACTGCTCCATCATTTGGACAAAAAAAGGTGGGGAAAACATCATATCTGAGTATTTTTATCCTTAGTACTCTGAGGTAATTAATACTTGAGCCCACTGCCCAGACAGCTGGTAGGTTGCCGACAACCTCCCAGTGCCCACCATGTATTTCCAAGTGCTCAGCTTTTTTTCCAGGGTCCTGTAGCTGCTCCAGCTGCACCAGCCCTCGGGGCCTCCGACTGCAAAGCAACCTCTGCAGCTCCAGGATTATGTGGCTGTCAGGGCAGGGGCTGTTGATTTTCAAGCTGCCTGGCTTCTCAGGCAGGATGCACAGCACAGTGATACAGGGTAGGTGTACACCACAGCCTCTCAAGGTTAGTCAGCAGCTATTATTAGCCCTGAGCTGTTTATCCAGTGACCCTTTCTTTGCCTCTGTAGGTCAGGTACAGACTGCAGAGAAACTTGCAAAGGAGTGGGAGAAAGAAGTCTTGATATCTTTCAGAACTTTAGACACAAGCAGTGATAATGTGCAAAACTGGAATCAAGTCTGAGAGTGGATTTGAAAAAAAATGGGTGTCTGTGCACAGCACCATTTCACTTCACCAGTGGGTGACCCAGATGGGTCAGCCTCCCTCAGCCTTCTTCAGTCTCCATCCACCCTGGGTAAACAAGCATTGGTGCTTAGGTTGCTATGAAATGGTCAGAAAAGGAAGGCAGCAACATAAATTTTAAATTGTGGCTTTTCTTCAACTCCCAAAAAATACCTGCAGCCGGAGGATTTGATTGATAAAATCAAACCCATTGCATTGCATACTGCTTATGCCCATTGCCTCAGATTTCGTAGCCTTTATATTACGTGTTGCAGAACACACACAAGTCTAAGAACCGATGTTCATTTTGCAAACAGCTGTTCTGATCGAAAATGGCACTGCCTTGACTGCCTGTCCCTGCCCCAAAGTGAAGATCGCTCCCTGAACTCCACACATACATAGAAAGAGGGCTTGTGTGAACTTCTCCTCATCCTCTTCAGAAAAAAAATGTACTGGGTTGTTCCAACTTGCCCATAAGAATGCTGATTTACAGAACAGGTGATGCAGTAGAAATTGGGCTATTTGAAAATGTTGCAAATCAGGCATTTAGAGTCTCCAGACACTGTTACAAAACTTGAACCTTGAAATTTATCAATCAAAAATTCTCCACACTATATTATATTATTACATACTAGAACATATTATTAAAATCTCACTGTGAAGTGAAATGGTGCTGTGCACAGACACCCATTTTTTTTCAAATCCACTCTCAGACTTGATTCCAGTTTTGCACATTATCACTGCTTGTGTCTAAAGTTCTGAAAGATATCAAGACTTCTTTCTCCCAGCAAGTATGAAGGAACAATTCCTGAAATCATGAGCCCAGTGACTAAATTTAAACACTGAAGAACATCAAGTCATGGAGGTTCTTACACTTTTTTTTGTTAATATGCTGCTTCTTTAAATGCACTGTTTAAAACAAAGTTAGCAAACCTCATCGAAAATATTAGCACTACAAAATGCAGGTGGATTGGATTAAAAAGCTCTGGATATTTCCTGAGATAAGTGCTTGCCTGCAAAATTTCAACTCTACCGTAAGCTTTATGGATAAATAAATTTTTTAGCAGATATAAACATCTGAAGTAGGAAAATTTAAAAAAAAACAGGCACAATGGGCACATCCAGAAGATGGATACACTTATGCACAGAAGTTCAGTTTCAGCAAGTCACTCCAAAATACTCTTTCTTACACATTTATCTTTTTTTTTTCCCTCATGGCAATTGTGAATTTTGTTTAATATTCTTATGAGTTCGTCTGCTTGTGATTCTGATAAAAATAATCTTTTTCATCTAAGCTGAAACAGAATGAATTAAGCCCAGGCTTCCATTAGCATATAAATGACTCTTACAGAGTCAGTGTGATGTTTATTGTAAATGGTTGTTGAAATAAAGCATGATATTTTGCAGGTTCAAAAAAGGCTAAATTTTTAGTGTAAAATACCATTTTTATTACATAGGTATGCATTGTACTGTGGTACTGAGTGCATTCATTAAAAAAATCTATGAATCATTATTTTTTCCGTATTTTTGTAGCCATTATTGCTTCCATACAAGGGTACATTTTAAAAGGTACTCTGCAATTGCTCATCACCAGCAATTATTCTTAATAATATATTTCAGTCACCTAGCTATTCCGCTAGACATATGTAAGGTGAGACACACCTCACCAAGGAATGGACTATGTTCTAAGGTCTTTTTCTTTTTCCTTATGAAATATCCTGCCTAGAGACACATTGAGCTGTTTTTGAGCTCCTGAAAGAAGAGAGAGGTAGAGAAAGAGCAAGCAGCATGATGAATGAGTTGGTTGACAGGGTGATCCAGAGCAACAGCTCAGGTCTCAGCTCCTAGGGTACATTGGTTTGCAGTTCAATTCTATAAACATTAGTTCTTCAAGCTGGCAGTGGCTCTCATCATCCTTTTGTGTTTATAACAAAAAAAAATCTAGTTCTTTCCCAGTCTGTTAATATAATAAAACTTCTCTCTCCAATCTGTTCTGAAACATAAATGCCCTGAAAAGGGCTGATGGCTTGAGCGCTTCTACTATTTTGCTTCATTGCGTGTAAGTTGGCAATTACCCCATGTGAGCTCATCTTATAAACTACACAGGATGGGGCCAGTTCAGTTCTTGTGGCACCTTTGAGAAAACCCCTGGAGCTCTAGAAAGTGTAAGTTGTCATTTGTTATGGGGCTGGCCTCTGTTTGAATGCTTTAATCACAGACAAGCCGGCAGGCTGGATCACCAAGGCTGCACCAAGCCTAGCACACCCTCACCCAGTTCTTCCTGAGCAACGCGAGGGTCCCCAGCTGCTTCTTTCACAAAACCCAAGCACAGTGTCCCAACCACCGTGACTCCTCCAGGGGACCAGGCTCCCAGAGCCCAGCGCTGTCTGAGGCTGACCAGTACCCCACAGTCACAGGCAGCGGGCAGGAAAGGTGTTATCCAGCCTGATCGTTGCCTTCTCCACAAGCCACAAAAGGCTTTTCAGCATCCCCATTCAAATGCAAAGGCCAGTCCTGCATGTTTACAGAGAAAATGAGAACTCAAGCTCCAGTTTTACTACTCTGGGTGCTTTGTTAGTGAGTTTATAAAGTGCCAGTTGAGAAGTCTCACCTCTATTTCTTCAAACTTCACATTTTCCCTCTCCCAGAAGGCCCTCCTGAACTGATGGGTAAAACTGGTTTATGACCCCAGTTCAGGTAATTATTCTAACCTTGAGCAAATCAGCAAGGCATGCCAAAGGAGCTGCCAGCAGTGCTCACCCACCTTCTCATCCCTAACTGTGTCCAGCCTCTCAGGCTAAAGACAAAGGCAGAAATCCCCTCAGATATCTTCCCAAAACTGGTTACTCATTAAGAAGGAAGTTGGCAGGTTATGTGTAACAAGTTTAGTTTCTCATGAGTCCATGCTCATGGCTTTGCACTTTGTGCTTCTGTAATTCACCCTGTTTCTGTTGCTCTGATGGGTCCCCTGCTCCTCCCTGATGAATGATGTTCCATCCCTTTTCTTGATTAACGACCCTGTGCCACCTCATATTATTGACAAAGGTCTTAAACTTAGACCACGTTCTTGTACCCAGGTGAAAAATGAAAGAATTGGATTGCAATTTGCATTCCTGAGGAACATCACTGATAACTTGGCTCACCCTGGCTCCCCGTGACACGTTCACCTGCTCCCCACTCTAATTCCCGTGTGAAATCCTCTCCCCTCATTATATAAATAGTTGCAATTACAATTTCAGCAATGCTCAAGGTCCATTTAGTTATTCACAGAAAGCCTAGTAAACAAGTGTTCAGTAAAATATTCTCCTGGGTTTAAAAACACATGTTTTTGCCCTTGACAGAAGTAATAATGAAGGCAAAACCTCGTCTTGTATTCTAGGATGAGGCTGTGGGATGGTTTATTGTTTGAAATCTTTTAAATTAAAAATCAGAAGATGTAAATTTAGGATGTATAAACGTAATTTTTTTTTTTGTTTTCTGGTGTGCTCTAAAATGACTGAAGCTGAGCTACCTCTACTCAATAACATAAAGAATAATAGTAAGAATAATACATTCTGAAATGCATAATGGCAACAATAAATAATATGAAAATAATGAAACGAAAAACTAGATAGAAAATACTGAATGCAGTATATTTTTTAGAAGTTGAACTTTGGCAAAAATATTTTTCCACTGTTGTGCAGCTATTGACTGTGACTTACAAGTTAAATAACACCTTGGAAATTGTATAGCAGATATTTATTGCAACTTCTCCCATCCTCTTATTTCTCACTCTCTTTGTAAGACTGGGAAATAAATTGTGTTTGTAAACTGTAAGTGTAAGAATTTTAAACAGCTAATCTTCACAGGCTATTACAGTCATAAATTACCTTTAAAAATATTGGGGCAGTGATCTGGTTTACAATGCATTATGTAGTTACTGGGAACTACCTCCAGAAGGTGTTATTAATGGAAGCAAAAAGCAGTAGTCAATGAGTTTTTCTGATACAGCATTATTAATACTAAACCACAAAATTTCTTGGATGAATTTGCAGGGAAAAAAAAGAAAGAAAGTAGGATATCTGATTCCTGCCAGCCATATTATAGAAAGAAATATATTTTGCATGCAGAACTATTGTATCTCTGAAAATTGCCACCAAATTGTCACTGAAAACATCAAATCATCTTTTTGTTCAGTTTTGTATTTATTTACCAAACCATTTATGGAGGTCTACAATCAACAGCCTTTTCCTAAATCATCTGAAAATGCCATTCAGTGAAATTCTCAGATAATTTCCTATTAAAACACAAAAAGGCAGCTTTATGGTTAGAAAGCAATAGATTTATAGTTGAGTATGAAACTTGGCAGCTCTGAATATGGGATAGAAATAGGGAGCTGACTTTTCTGGGTATTCCTTTCCTTGTGCCTAAAGATATCTCTCCGTATCTTTCAGAAACATTGCTTAAGGCTTTTCCCTGGCAGACAGGGAGGCTCTGAGCAGAGCCCAGCCGAAATACACAGTCTAAATCAACAGACCCCAGCCTTCCCCTTGTCAAGTAGTCCACAGGTTTCCCTTAGCAACCTTCTTCTGTTTCATGTCATTATTATTTTCACGTTGTGCCACTTCAGACAGTGCTTTGTTAAGCAAAACAAAGTCTACTGCTCCTAATATTTCTTATCCTCCCCTACTTTTACAGACCTCTCTTCAGTGACTAGTAAAAGATGCCTTTGGTGACTTGATGCAGAGTGGGCTTTAACTTAATACACTTACAGTCAAGGACACCTGGCCAGAGTTTTCAGAGACAGCTGACCCTTATTCAAGCAAATTGAGACTTTAACATAGGTCATTTCTAGATGTAGGGCTCCCTGGCTGCCTTTGCCAGCTCAGCATCACCTCGCCAGGTCCCTGGGTGTGCTTGCAGCCAGGAGCCAGACCCAGAGCCAGACCCATCCTCTCTGCAGTGCTTGTGATCTGCTGAAGCTCCAAAGCTCTACTCAGGGCAGGAGTTTACTATGAATTTCACCAGAAACTGAGTGAATGTAGTGAAAATGGGTGAATGCAAGGCTTTTCACTCCATGGAGTAAAATTATACACCACTATTTGACAAAAGGGAGAGGATCCAACTCACAGATTAGCACATTTGAAGTTACCAGTTCAGGTTGCCAAACGCAGAGGCATGAAGCGGAGCACTGGGAAGGTGGCCACAGGCAGCAGAAGCCATAGACAGGAGAAGGGCAACAGCCACAGCATGAGCAGCCTCCTCCTCCCCACACAGCTCCCAGACCTTGGTGAGAATCACACCAGGGCATGTTGCAGTGATAATGTGCTCTAATGCTGTTAGAAATGCTGGGTTTGGGTTGACAGTGCAGCCTCAGTGTAAAGGGTCAGAGCAGCTGCTGAGCCCTAGGTGAGAAATGGGGACGGATGTGGTTCTGTGCAAGTTTTAGGTGCTGTGTCCCTGTGATCAGGAGTGGAGGGAAAGTCTAGAAGCCAGAGACGGGTTGTCATCAGCCCCAGGTGTTTGAACCCCTGCCTTGGGTTAAGGTGGGCTGATAAGACCCCTTTGCTTGCTCTGGGCTTACGGATTTATGGAAATCCTAAACTTGATCTTGTTTTTATTATCACATTCGGGATAAATAAAAAAGAATTCAGTTATCTGCACGTGTCTTTGAAATAAATCATTTTTAATCACTTCCTCCTTTATTTGATACAAAGACAGTGTCTCTGTGGACTGCTGGTTTTCTCTGAACTCGAGCTCACAGCAGCAAAGACACGCAGCCATCTCTCGCTTCCTCCTGCTGCTGAAAGGAGATATTTGCAAGGGTGTGCTGTGGGGAGCAGAGTCACTTCCTTACCATGTTTGGCCAGAGAAAGAGATTGCACCAAACACGGAAGCACTCATCATTGTGTAGTTCAGGAAAATATTTCAAGCATCTCTTTTGCCTTCCTGCCCTTTTTTTTTCTCTTTGGTAAAGGAAGATGCATATGCTTCTATGTTAAATTGTTTGGAAACAAAAGGCTGAGCCGACTCAGACTTGTCTCAACACTTCTTTTGACAAAGTAGGATTCTGCAGTTGAGCTGAAACTGGCTAAAATGCAGTGCAAGCTTCAGCAAATGCTCTCAGGGCACTTACTAAGCAAAGTGGTGGAAGGGCCAAAGCACCTTGCATGTCTCTGGCTAAGTGAAGTTATACCACAATTGATAAAAAACCAGCTAGGATATGAAAGACATTAAGCATGGAGAATGAAAGCAGCTACCACTGCTGCTTTAAAGGAGTGCTTTAAAAAACGGTTGTTTCAGCACTCTACATGAAAAGTAAATGAAAATGCAGTTATTTTCAAGTAAGCTCTGCTGGGATGTGTGCTACTAGCTGGACATTAGTTTTACATGCTATCAAAGCTGTTACTTATGGCATTTTTTTTCTGTCTCAGAAAAAGTCAGTGTCTCAAAGAATTCCTACTGGACTCCCACCTTGGGAACAGTGGGCATGTGAGTGTCTTTCTTGGTGTAGGCAGCACCCGTGAATGCTTATGAAAACCCCGGGTCCCAAGTGCCATCACTCACTGCTGAGGCACGGGAAGGTTGTGCAAGCACCTCCACCACATCTGTCTTTGGGTTTTCCAGCGCTCAGGGGGGAACACCTGGTGCTGCAGGTTTGTCTGGCACCACTGAGCCAGTGGTGTAAGCCACAGCAGGCCTTGGACTGGACTGTAGGGATCTAAGTAAGGCTGAAGGGTGCCTAAGGGGCTGCCAGGTAATGTCCCACAGGCTGCTCAGGAGGGGATGTCTCTCTTGTCCTGGATGGGTGCCCATACACCTCCTGTTCCTGAATGCCTCCCGCCCACAAGCAATGCCTCCAGCAAAACACAATGCCAGCATGACTGCATTTGCAGGAAATTGGTGGGTTTGCTGCCAACACACCTTACCCTGGCAGAAGGACAAGCAAGCAGTGAGAACGACCCAGTAGTGATGTGCCTGAGACACATGGCCTTTTTGCTCAGCTGCCTTGTGCTGGGCTGTGTGGTGCCTCCCTTTGCACAGCCCTACAACTGCAGCAGGAAGTCTGCAGCAAGAGGAAATCCATCACTTTCCCCAGGACACTGCCCCACACGTGTTGGGGCACTTTGGTGTTTTTCCTCTCACGGGATGGAGGCTTGGGAGGGTGTGCATGCTGCATTTCTCATTTCAAAATTCTGAAGGAATTCTCATCTATAGGGCTGGAGGGAGCTGGTGGTGCTCCCTCCCAGGCACATGAGCAGTGCTGGTGAGAGCAGCCGTGGGAGCAGGATTCCCAGAGAAACATTCTCCCTTGGTTGCTGCTCAGCAGGGCAGGGGCTCCATGCCTTACATTGCACTGACGGACCACAGCACGGGGAGTCAGAAAAATCCCCCTCTCTGGGAAAGCACTTGATCCAGCTTCTACCAGGGAAACATTTCAAAGGCAATTATAATGAAGAAAGAGCCATTCTTCATTAATAGTAATAATAGCAGCAGCAGCAACAACGGATTGCATTTATCATTCTCTGCACTGAAAAGCTTTTAGTCTCATCTGCCTCAGTTTTTAAATTAACAGCTTCTGGGAAATCAGAGCTTATTGATTTCCCTGGGATTCATCCCATTCCCTGGGATTCAACAGGATTTATCATCACTCTGTGACTGCAGCTGATTCTTAGAACAAGGCTGGTGGTTCCCCACCTCTGCAGATGCTCGTGGGCTTCCTCAGAGGCCACGTGCAGAGCTCCAGAGCCCTGCCCAAGCTGTTGCTAGAGACCAAATATGTGCCTCCAGAAAGAAGGTGTAAAGATTGTCCTCTCCAAGTCCCTGGAATGAGAAGGACCAGAGGAAAGATCTTTCTCTGATTACTGCTGATCTTAAATATTTTCTGGCAAACTCTTTATCCTGAGAAAATGTTGAATTCTTCATTCTTCCTAGTACCAGTCGACAGAGAAAGGTCACTCCTGTACCACATCTAGGAGTTTCCAGTCACTTTGGAGTTGGCTCTTTCCTCTATTTCCAGCTGGCTGCTATCCTGCTCTGAAATCCCAAACATTTGCCCAGGATGAATGTAAAGATTCCCAGCCCCATCTCCTCACAAACCTCTGTGGCACCCTCATGCCAGGGAGAAGTGCACAGCTGATGGAAGGGATGGGACAGCCTGGGTGCTGCCTGTAGCTACTATACTAATTAATACTCCTAGTAGTTAATAGGACTGCTGCCTGTAGTGTTACTCTCTGTATCTCATCTGAGATCATATGCCACCTCACCTCTGCCACTCTGAGGATCAGTCTGGCCCTCTGCCTCATCCAGCACAGCCCCAACCTCTTCAATTCATGCCCAGTTTCCCCTCCTTTTCCTGTTTTTGCACACATTTTCTCCTGGCTTCCTGTCACACTTCAGTGGTCCATGTGCTTGAGAACAAAAATCTCTTGACAAATGTCACTGGTGGTTACTACCATGAGCATTAGACAGCTGAGGTTAACCATCAACCTTTGTTTGCAGCCCATAAGCATCTAAAAGATGAGCAGCGGCACTTTCAGGGACAGAAGTTTAAAAGCAAAGACTTTTCAGTGTCAGTGGCACCTCCCAGTCCTACGATCACCTAAGGGGTGGCTCAAAGCCTGGTCCTGACCACAGCACCCACGGGGGTTTTCCAGTGGAATTAATAACTCTTTCATTCCGGGAGCACCAGGTACAGCCATGTGTTATTTGTGTTGTCTTTTGCTTTCACTTTATCATATCAAATATTACTCAGTTTATTGCTTGGTGAACTGATGGTCACTGCGTGGCAGCTGGTGACTCAATGGCAGCGCCCTGTCTGTGACAGTGCCCACCCCCAGGCTCAGGGATCCAGCTGACACGGGGGGATGGTGGGAGGGAAAACTTTGCTGGGTAGAAGCTGTGACATTCACTGAGCACCTCTCCCTTAGCCTCTGACTCATCTTGAAAGCAGTGCTGGTGGACCCCACCATGCTCACACAGCCGCTTCCCCAGCCAGATGTCACCACCTCACCCTTACCCGTGCAACAAATGGGATGAAGTAGAAGTTCTTCCAGACAAGAAAAGCCTGACTCGTCACTAAAAACAGGCAATGGGATGAGTTTCTTCCTTGTCTGCTCGACTCCCATCCAGCAGAAGAGCTCTTGAACCAGTTGGCCAGAAGCAGTGGCTGGGTTTAAGGTGTTGCTGAACGACGTGCCTGATGAAACTGGCAGAAACTACTCCCGGGTCCCTTAAATTATCCATGACTCATGCCTCTATGAAGCCATGCCCCTTTCCTGTTTATCTCTTTTATCATTTTTTATATATTGTCTGATACTGTGTCAGCTCTAGTGTTTTATTAGACTTCCAGGTCAAGGGTTGTGAACTTATTTGTCATTGTCTTGTGCAATAAAATAACGTCTTCCAGCTTGACAGCAAAAAATTTTGGTTTTCAGTGAGTATTTCAATATTCTTTGCAATATATGTAGTTTTCCAGATGTCTGAATGCTTATAGAGTCAATATGGGCTTCCAGCATTTATAATGAGCAGATTATATGTGTTTTTCTCCCAGTATGTCCAAAGTTCCCTCTTCATGGCCTCTGACTCCATTATTTCATGTCCTTCTCATATGTGAACTCTTAAACCTAATCCTTAAACATAAGCCTGGCTGAACTAGTATTTTTGGTTTATGTTTTATTCTGCATAACTCTGGGAAACAGGGCTGGAAAGAGTTTTGAGAGGTCATGAGAGAGAAAAAGAGAGAGAGAGGGAGTAAACTCTAGTCAAATGTCTTTTAAATTAGGATCAAATGGTAAGTGACTCTGCAAGCTCACAGCATTCTGGGTTCTGGGACAAGGATATCTGAAGAAAAGGATATCAGAAGGAAATAGGTGAAGGGAACTGGCTGATATGGGTACAGGCTTGGGTTTGTGGCCTCAGGCAGGAAAGGGTGTCTTTAGCTTCTCGGGTATGTGAGGTCTTTGGTGGATCTTCCCTGTTTCAAACATCAGACCCAAAAGGAAGTCCCTGCCACTGGCAGTGAGTTGATGGTCACCATGGGACTGCACAGGCAAAAAATGATGCTAATGCGTTGGGTAAGAAAGTTGAAATGCAAGTAACACATGTTTGTCTTAATATTTTCACAAGCTTTTAAATGCTGAAAGTTGAAGAACTGCTCAGTTGTTTAAGGCTGGTGCATCCATAGTCACTGCAGGAGGGTACAGTCACACATAACAAGACATGAATGTAGCTGCAGGAGTTGTGTGACTGAGTGTTGCCTGCCTGCTGTAAATAATGCCAAAGTAGTCACCACATTGCCAATATTCATCTCACTGCTGGGACAAAAGGAAAGACTGGCAAGCCACAACCAAGTAATGCATTACAAGAACCACTGCAGCACTGATCTGATCCCACAGTGCTAGTCTAGTAACACACCTGGTTAAAGAGCAGGGAAATAGTTCATGCCATGGTGATCATACGATATCAATTATGCATGGCTTCAGCTGCCCTGTGCTCATGCTAACCCCTAGCATGCAGCTCTAGTTCCCTGCCTTCATGCCGTGTGCTGAATTACTATCAAATCATTTTGTTTGCAAGGGAGATCTGCTGGTCATCTCCTACACTTCACTCAAAGCAGAGCCAAGCTTGCATTTGGATGCTCAGAGCCCTTGGAACTTTGAGGATCTCTGGTGACAGAGGTTCCCTCTGCTTCCAGTGTTGACTATCCTGATTATCATAAGGTTTTTTACAATATACAGCAGTTGCAGCCAGGAAAGACTGGTTGTATTTTCTCTATAACTTCCCATTAAAGCTGGGTTTGCTCCAAGCTGCACAAACCCAGATGCTCTTGCAGTCTTTCCTCTTACATCTTATGCTCCAGTCCCTAGTTGTTCTCCACTGGACTTACTCCCATATGTCAATGACCTTATTGTACTTAGGAGCCCCCCAAAACATTTTCCCAGCTGTAGTTTCCAACACTCCATTGTTTTCAAACTTGTAAGATCAAGAATGAATAATCTACTTACTTAAAGGAAATAAAAGTAAAAAAGTCATATAAGGGCACAATCCCTGGGCTGTCTCTGCATTTAGCATTAGACAGATGGCTCACATTCCATCTGTGTCTCTGGAGGCAGATGCAGCCCAGATCTGAATGGGGAGCTGCTCAGCTGTGGCCATGTCAAATGCTGACCATATGTCACAATGGCTAGTGTCAAGGGGAAGAGGGGAAGGTACAGCTTTATAATCCTGCTCAAGTGTCCTGAAAATCAGAACCAGAGCCTCTTGTACTGCCTCCTGTTTGCTGCAGATCTTAGACAAGTAAATTTTCTGTCATCAGCTGTCAGGCAACTAAGTTCCCTCAAAGGATGGAAGTTACCACAATACATAACATCTCCTAATGGCTTGTTCTAGAGTAAAATCACCTTCACATGAGACCACAGAAGCAGAGAAGTGTCACTGGCCACTTAATAAGCAGTTGGAGGTAAGGATGCAAGCAGTAGCCCATATGGAGGTGAGTACAGGAGGATGGGAGTGATGGCAGCAGTTATATACAGCCTAGAGCAATGGAAACACTCAGACTGGTGTCTGTCTTTTAAAGGAAAATGTTTCTCACTGTTAACTGTATGGAAAGCCTCAGCTCTGTACTCACCACTCTGACTAAGAATTAGTCCCTTGCCCTCAGCTACATTGAGTGCTGGGACCTCACCCAGCCATTCCTGATAGTGTCACTCTGCATCCTAGGGTCCCATTTCTAAAAAAGCTACACAGCAAACACATAATAATACAATCATTACATAAAAACAATGCAGAAATCATCATCACATCAATACTGATGAGCTCCATATCAGTTTGCTACTTGAATAACACACCATGAAAAGCAATTGTCTTTGAAGTACCCAACTGTAGGCAACAATGTCTATGAAATATACCCAAGTGTCTGGGCAAAGGTACTGTAAAGAAGTACATTTGGAGTGTCCCACAGGCTTATGTGGTTATCTTTGACAGACAATCTTTGTGGTTCTTATCAAGGTTCAGAGTCCATTAATGTATTTCAGTTTGGGCACTCAGAGTCATGCACTGTCTTACTAGACAATAAGAAAATTTTAAATTGAGCTGGAAAAACATCTAAAAATAAAAAAACAATGGGTCTAAACACAGTTTCTTACTTCTGCCACAACTTGTACCACAGAAACGACAGTCATATCAGTGCTGCCCTGGTGGTGGTCCAAAAATAATTGTACCATTGCTAGGCATGACTCAAGAAAAAAGAATTACTTTCGTAGCTGGAAGGAACCAAAGGGCACCACATCCATCTGCTTGCCTTATGGCAGGCTCAGTTGGCTATTTATCGTGAGCGGCGCGGTTCTGAGTCGCACCCCTGTATCTCGCAGCTCTCGCTGTGCCCCGGAGGAGCCGGGTACCCGAGCGCTGTGCTCCCCGCTCGGGCGGTCCCCGCGGGTCGCCGAGCCTCGCTGGCTGCGTGGGACTGCGACTCCAGGAGGAGCCGCTTCCCAGAGGCTGCAAATTACGTGCTCAGCAGCCCAGAGAAGGTGCAAAGCACTCCAACCGCGCTGTTCTGGAGGCAGCTACGCTCCTTCCCAAAGGCTGCCCCCTCTCCTTCCCTGTGGAGCGGAGCCCTGCATCGCGGGAAGGCAGGGCCATGGCAAAGCTAGGAAGGAACAGTCTAAAGGCAAGGGAACAAATGGCTGCTGAAACTGGAATTAGTGTGTTGGTGGGAGGCTGAGAATAAATCTGTCATACGCTCTTTCAGCTACTGAAGAGCAGGACATTGCATCTAACAAAGAACCCAGCAGGTAGCGTACAGGAACAATATGGGCTGAAGGAGCAGCCGCTCTCCCTTCTCTGCCGTCTCTTGCAAGTATCCTTACATAAGTATACTCATTTTATGCAAGACTAGAATCCCAGATTCTTCTTCTTAACAATAGCCAAAACACAACATTCTTGCTGACTGTTTAACACCTTCAAAGAGCAAAGCGAGGAGGAAAGTGGTAACTCCCATTCAGCTGAGATGGAAAAACGCAGGAGCGCTGCAGGCACATTGGCTTTACAGGGTTTCCAGCTTCTGTTACTGCAGGAGGGCCCCACTCCTTCTCCCCCTGCTTCCCTCCCACACCTGACAGAATCGGTTCCTAGCTACTGTGGAGATACCTACCTGTTGCTTCCGCTAATGAGAACAAAACTGATAGGAAAGTTTCATGTAAATCTCACCAAAAATGGGACTACACGGGCGAGTTTTTGTCAGAAGTAACACAATGATGTCTTAGAGTAACTGGGAGTTTTGCTAACTGTGAACAAAGGGGAAAAGTAGAAGGGATCTGAGAATCCCTGTAATAAAAAAAAAGAGCTGAGCATCTCATGAATAGACAAAAATTGACCTAGCTATATACTGAAAAAACGCCTATATATTGAATTACCTGCTGAAAGAGGTGAGGTGATGTTTATTTCCTAAGCTACCATAATACCTACAGATCACACTGCACCTGAAAGAGTGTGGTGGACTCCATAAGGTCTGCTTTTTAATTTGTCCCAAGCCCAATTTTTAAGGGCCTAGTCCTTTAAGGATGACTTTATAGAACAACTGGAGCTACTTCCAAAAGAGAGGGTTTTAATGCATACATATGTCCAAATGAACTGGATGCTTTTGCAGATCTGTCCCCACCTGTGCATACTAATTGATTTCCAAAAGCTGACATAAATGTATTGTAGAAAATAGTCCAGGTACTCAGGGCAGTTTGCAGTCTAAACAAGAGAAGTGGCAGTGTAATTTTTTTTTTTTTTTTTTTTAAGAAATACCAGTTGTTGATGCCGTTAACACTCTGAGGACATTTCCTAATTACGAGATGTGCACTACAGTCCCCTCCCTCAGTCTGTTTGCGTGGATGTTCTGGGATCCTTCACTTTGAGCACTGGAGTCTGTCCTTACAGACTAACACAAAGGAGCAGAGTGTGAAACACAGTAAATCAGGAAACATACAGGAATAAACTCAAGATGTGAAAGACAAAGTAGGAGGAAAACTATATTCATAAAGGCAGTAGGGCTAGGCAAATGTTACTTTGGGTATATAAGGCTATATATTACCCTATAAATGCTTCACTTAACTATGTATTCCATGCTCAGAACTTTTAATACTCTGTGGAGATTACATACATGTGCTCCTAAATACATCACTCACTCAACATATGAAACACCCCTGCTAAAACCATTGAACAGGATCTAGGGGAAAAAGCCAAATAAAACTATCAGTTAGATCCCTTTGTATGGGAGATCAGCCATTCACACATTTTAATGTTCTTTTAAGTTACTGGAAGAAAATCAAGACAAGAAGATGTTAATGACAGTAACAGCCCTTGATATTTGGTTCATTTCAGGGGGTATTTATGAGAGACATATTTTATAATGTTTTTACTAAGATTGCTTTGCCTAAAGTGGACTAAGCTTCTATGCTTTCACTCTGAACTCTGAAGTCATTATCAACCAAATAACATCCATAAATTGCAGTTTTCTTAAGAGGAAACAAGGCACTGCCCTGTCCCAAATTTTATCTTCTAAATGATGGAAATTCCAGCTAATATTTGCACCGGTTGAAATTATACCAAGAAAATAATTCACAAAATGCTGCATAAGAAAGGTGTAGATTTGTATGATACAAGCTCCCCTATTGTTCTAAAATAACTAAATGTTTACCATTAAGGTAAACTAACCAGAAGACCCAGAAGAGGATAAGTGGAAAAATTGAGGTGAAATTAGAGGCTTGTAAGATAGCACTGAAAAAGGAGAGTTATTCATTTCCAACCCTATTAATTTGTTACTGAAATATTACTTCCTACTGTAAAACAAAATCACTGGTCACAATGGAGAAAGGCATAAAAATATCATAAAAACAAACCCACTTCATTTAATTTTCATTTAATCCTCATATATTCATACCTACTTTCTGAAGGTGGTAAAGTATGCATATTCTTGTCAATTTAAATACTGACTGAGTTAATAGTATGGGTTTTTTCAAAAAACTGTCATTGTCTTAAGGGATAATGCATGTTTGATTGAATTTTCTGAAAAGAAAAGAATGATCACAGTAGGACCTAGAGGAAATAAAAGGTGGAAACTTATGTGTCTGTTGAGTTCCTAACTTTTGTCCAGCTTCAGACAAACCTTGAACTATAAATTAAATACTTCTCTAAGCAATGATAGTGCAGCCTCAGGCTGCCTCCTTATTTTGGTGAGTGTGTTGTGGATTGCTGAGGGATGAGGAAGAAAAAGGACTGCTCTTGAGCAAGGACCATCTTCCTCAACTTTGAGAGACAGGGAGGGTGATGAGGAGTGTGGATGGTGGTTATTCCCACCAAAGGAATATTCTTTTCCTTCTGCTTATAGAAAAGTCTGTCTGTGTAGGCACGTTTCTTTTCCTAACCAAACCTAGTAATATCAGGCAGTAAATGATGTGTCAAGACTCAGTGTGGATATAAATTTCCAGGTCCTCCAAGCTCAATTTACAGAGCCATCCACACTCTCAGTCCAGCTGAGTATTTGAAATATAACCTGAAAAAAAAAGAAAAAAAAAGTTCCCCTTGTTATAAGGGAATCCACATAATCTCTATTAGGCTGCTTTGGTGATCTAACTTTTGTGCAATTTGAAAGGTCAAAACTAGCATACAAGTTCTCTTGTAGTGTCAACAGAGATGTCTGAAGTAGCTAGCTGCATATCTTCTTGTTGAGGTAAAACTGAAGCATGTTTTAACATAAAAAATATTTGTCAGCTGGGTCAAATACATAGTAATTCTTAAAATACTACCAAGAATGGTATATGCAAATTATTAGACAATTTTCATCTCTATATTTAATTTCCTTTAAGTGCACAGTGTACACTAATAAATGGGATCCTGCAGACTTACACTGGAGATATTTCTTCATCTATCCAGTACTGTAATATTTGAATGTTCATAAGAGCAAAAACATGTTTGACTACCTCGCTGGAAATACTGTGTTGCGTATTGGGAAGGAAAATCTGCATGTGATATGCCCCTTCTAGGCAAGAAATAAACTGTGGATAAATTGTGCTGGATTTGTAATAATGGTGCCACTACTGTCAAATGCAAGAATAGTGGCTGAAGGCAGCGGACAATCCATTACCAGATCAAAAATCTATATTCTGCATCTATGGAAGAAGCAGTCTATATGGGCCCACTAACACCCATTCATATCACAAAGGTTAATTTCTCAGACTTCATTATATCTGTAGAAAGAATTTAGTGTATATGGCTGAAATTTGCATGGTGTTATAAATAATTCACATTGGCAAAGACCAAAGCGCAGTCCTTTATCACATAATTAATTGATTTATCTGCACAGAGAAGAACTGCCAAATCTTTGTTCTTTAGTGTGGTGTTTACTCCTGTGATTAGTGCCACTGGTTACTGCCACCTTTTCTCAGCCTGGAGCATGCCCACCCCATAAACAGTCCTCCACACAGGAGTGGACAAGGGTGTAAACTGCTAGTGATTGCTTCATAATCATAAGCTTTTATTACTTTGTTCTCTCTGGTGGCCCATTTTCTTTTAAGAACAATAGCATTTTAGAAAGATATCATGCCTGAAGACACATGTGATTAAGATGCCCATAATACAGCACTGATCTAAGCCATATTACTTCTGTAAAAATATCAATTAAAAGGAATTTTAAAACATGTTAACTCCTGCATGACACTCCAGTTTCCTATCTGCCTTTAATTCTGCAGGCATACATGGATACTGTTCTGTGTGAAGGATGGTGAGTGAGATGTTCTGTTCCTGGAGAAGCAGTGCTCCGGGTAGTCCCATCCTTGCTGTCTCTGGGCCAGCAGCAAGTAACAAAATTGACAGACTTTTCAAGGTCACTTGCCAGAGCTGGGCACGAGGGGATGTCCCTCTCCCCCTGCCCTCTTCTAAAGCGCTGTGCAGAAGAAAGTTGCCACAGGCCAGGCTCTAACTGAGACTTGCTGCTTCCCTGGACACACCCAGCTGAAGTCGTGGCTGCCCTTCCCATCACCTGTGGCTCCATTTTGTCACCTGTACTGGGGTGGATTCCCACAAAGTCCTGCAGAAACAACAGTGGTCTTGGCAAGGCAGTGATCAGGGCAGAAAGGGCTTGACCAAACAGTAAAGCCTTTTTCTCTCAGCATTTGGAAACACACTCTATTCGGAAATTTCATTTGTTTGTGTATTGTGTGCGTGTGTGTGCTATGAACAAAAGGTTCTCACATGCATTCAGGCCAGTTTTGCATCAAGCTGAATCCTGACCAGCAGCAAAGCTGTCTCCTCTCCCTGCTGACTCTAAAGAGAAGCAGTAATGACTCACTGGTCTTCACATGGAGATTTCACACGTTTGCCTTAGCATATATGCCAGTTCCACTACATGCAGCCTGTTTAGCTTACTGCTGACTAGAAGGATGTACAGCACCTCCACATCCCTGCTGTGCAAGATAAGCACATGGTACTGATATGAAATGTAATTGATTTCACTGGCACAGCCTGTCCTGCAGCTCGCAGGCAACAACCTCAAATAACGTAAAGGGATCGGTAATCTGCTATTAAATTGCAACTATTAATATGTGATATTGCTTTTTCAAACACCCCGGTGAACTATTTGCAATGGCTTCCTTTCTTTCTTTGTAACTTCAGCCTCCTTCTTTCTTTCTCCTTCCATTTATATCCTTCAATATACTTATCTGAGCACTCCTGAAGGATGACACGTAGGAAAAAAAGCTATACCAAGACATAATTACACTGGCGTAGCTAACAGAAAAGACCTAGATGTTTCAAATGTCAGTAGATCTGAAGATGTGTGGGCAGCATTTACAACACTGGTATGTTGCCACTGGTAACTGACTGCATTTTTAACCTTCCCACTGCTGGATAGCAGCGTGAAAAAGGATAAATCCAGAAATTTAGCACTAGAAATAAACAAGCTCATTACAACCCTCTAAAACTTATTGTTCTGAAGCCAAGACAAACAAGGGGAAGGACTGTATAAAGGTTACAGAGGAGCTCTTTCTTCCTGATGGGCAGCCTACACAGCACCTAACCCTTCCAGTTTGCTGGCATGCAGCTGTTTCCTCTGCTGGATCAGCCCTGAGAACCAGTTTTGGTCACTCTGTATCGAGGGGAAAGGAAAGAGCGAAGCTTTTGCTGGGACTATTTTAAAGGCACAACCATCTTAGGCAAAAGGTATTTGATGGAGTTCCACTGTCAAGAAGTTGGCAAAGTCTCCTGCTGAGAGTGAGCAATTTGGAGACACCAAGCAATCTGGCAGACTATTAGAGCATATAGTGGAGTCAGACATGTGATCTGAAGCAGGGAGTAGTTGCTGACAGGGGTGTTACACCCACAGCCTGGATTTGATGAGTGAGGACCAAGGAGAAGACCAAACTTCTTGGGCACATAACAGTGGTATTATTAGGGTGCTTATCTAGATGGAGGAGAACAAATTTAGGGCAGGATTCAGTGAAAAAATAGAATATGTGAAAGGAGACAGTGAGAAGAGAAAGTCTTGAGATATGATTGCACTTCATATGATGTGCAAAGAGGGGGGGATACTCCCATTCCTTCTGAGAAGTGCTCATTGCAACAGAGTCCTGGCTAGGAGGCCCCATACAATTTAATGTCATAAACTGGGGAGAGTTGCAAGGGACTAAAACTATGTTATTACCCTTAATTAGACACTCAAATGAAAAATGTATCTATCATATCTAGAAAACTCACTGAAATGGAGGCAACCACACCTGCTCAGCACCTTGGCATTTCATAGGGACTTTGCTTCAGCAAGAAGGGAAATTTCACTGGAAGGTGTGAGCATTCAACTGCTCCATTACCATTAACCCTAAATGTGCGTTTAGAAGTCTTTTAGGCTACCAGATTGGAAACTGTGAAACCATTCCTCATCTCAAAATACTATTTTCTGGTTTTTTATGATCTTGGAGAGCGCAAACTGTAGAAGTCACAGCACTGCCTTTGCTGAAAACAAACTCTGTGCCTATCAGCTCACAAATTCTAGCTGAGAATCATATAGAAGAGAGAGTGCTCTCCTCGTGCTGCAATGCACGTGATTAAACAGCTCTTCCATTTAAAGACCTTTAGGAGAATACCAGTCTGTTCCTAGTTTTAACCTTTAAAATGCAGCGAGGACTTTGAGAGCGACTTTGGCATTTCTCAGTGTAACCCACACCTCCCACACACAGCAGGAATGACTTTACAAGCAAAGCACCAGGGAAGCAGACATGTATGGATATGTAAATCCTATGGACCCCTGTAAAAGGGTGCATGTCTCCCAGAATTTCACCTGTATTCCTCTTGGCATCATTCTAACTCCTCGTGCTGAGAAGTGTCATTTATAGCCTCATTAATTTTCAGGGCTTCCCCTTCCCCCCTCCACTTAATGCTGGCAAGTCAGCTACCACGAGTAAAGCAAGCAGCAGAATTTTTTGTGTCTGAGTGGTAATTAAAGTTGCTAAAAAAAATAATTAAAAAATTAAAGAAACGTGAAGTACTTCCCAGGAGCAATGTTCTTTGCATGATCCAAGCATCAGCTGCTTTTGTAGTTGGGAGCAATGGAGATGAGATTGTCTGGCATCCATCTGTCCTGCCCTAACATGCCCATACACGTGGGGTATAGCTCAGCTGCTAGGAGATTTCTTGTTCCTAATTCATTCCAAAACAACACAGTGGGAGCAAAATCATTGATGCCTTCACCAACTCACTTAATTTCTTGCAATGTTTTGTTTGCTACTGCTAGGGAATAGGAATATTCGTATAAAGCTCATATTTTATTGCTTTCCATGAAAGTAATTTTATTATGCCCTCTATGATAACTTTTCATGGGACCTTCTAGCCTTTGGTGTAATATAAGGACAAGATTTTTTGAAGAGGCAGGCATCAGGCAAAAGCCTTCATACAGGTTGTAGTATCCTTAATCTAGTAATTAATTTCTTTAAGTAATGGATTTACATATGAGCTATTTGCCCCATTCTTTGGATGCAAAGCAGCCCTAAAGCCATCACTGAGCCTGGACCATAAGGTTATGGCTGGTCTGCATTCCAGCACCGTACTAGTAGGGCTCAGCATTTTGTGTTACTGCTCTGTATGGCTGAAACTTTGTGACTGAAGTGATGGGAAAGCTGAATTGAAATGTTAGAATAAAAAAGGCTCTGTTGCCCTGGGGAGTGCCCCGGGGCCGCCCCTGGGGCCCACCCTGTGATGCTGCCAGCAGTGCACACCACAGGATGACACAGTGGGTGACCTGCCGACAGGTCCCCTTCACAAGAACCCAAAAGGGTGTGAATAAACCTGCTGCGAGCCTGGAGGGTGCTCAGCATGCTGAAGATGGTTTCCACTTTGGCAGTGTAGATGCTCGGGGCCATGTCCACTTCTCTGTCTGAAGATGTCACTCTGCAATGGCCTCTTTTTCCCCACCACTGCTTCTCACATTAAATATTAAGAAAAAGGTGCAGTGAAAAGAATGGACTTTTTTATTCACACTGACAGGGGATCAGTGGCATTTCTCAGAGGCAGTGCCCAGTTTAGGCAGAAGGTTGAAGAATATCCTTCTGTTGGCTCAATTTTCTTGTACAGACCACATGATACAGAGCAGGTGAGGTGAACTGAAGTGCACAAAAAATTAATCCAGCAAATTATTTTTCTGATTATTATGTAACTCCAAAATTCTCTACATTATCTTACATCCAAATCTAGCTGAGCAGAGGGCTTTAAAGATAAATTCCAAAACTTCAAGCCACAGTTGAAGAAGTATTTATCCATTTCAAAACATTTAAAAATGTCATACCTGACTAATATAAACCATATCATATATAGTTATATGTCAGATGGAAAGGAAGCACCATTATAAAAAAATAAAACATAAAGTAATAGCTATGGAAATTTGTAAAATACATTAGGCAAGCTTTGAACCTGAGAGCCTGAATTTCATACTTTTGGGGTATAGAGTAGATTTCAGCAAGTTCATTTGATTTATTTTAGAGACCTGAATGTTAGTGCTGTCGCTTCACACCACCAGAAGATACTGAGAATAACTAAATTGTTCATGGCAGATATTATAGAACACGCAAATTCATTCCTCTTCTTGGTTTGGTGTTTGTTGGGGCGAGTTGTTTTGATTGTCGGGGATTTTCTTTCCATTTTCAAACATATCTCTAAGCATTGTAAGTGGACTCAATATTCTACTGTAACACACAAACAAAGAGCACTGCAAATGTCTGTTCACGGAATCTGCAATGTCTAGAAAATCACATGAGATTTTTTCCAGGCCCAAATTTCAAGCCCATGACCACATGCCAAAGATAAACTGATGAGAATTACAATAGTGGAGTAAATTTTCTTCATCACTGAGAAGCCTTTGGTCAATATAATGATGAAGTTTTTTTCAAGACAATGTTTTGATTGGACATGTGGTGAATATTTGGGGACTTTTCAAAAGCTGGAAATATATTTAAATTGGAGTAAATCCACTCACTCAATTCCAAAATATTGCTGGAAGGAAAATCTGTGTTTGATGAAAAACTAATCTAGAGCTATCAGAAAATCTGAGGTCACAGGAATTGTAAATTAAAAAATAAAAGATATTTACTCATCTAACTATGCCATTCTTTGCATGTTATGGCCTGAAACTCAGGCTATAGTCCTATATTTGCCTCTGCTTTGCCATCAGCATCCACTTACTGCTATGGTTGCAGAACCTCCCAGTTGCCAATTCTCATTACATTGCATGAATCTTGTGCATGACAGTTTTCATAAAGCGCAAGCTCCGTGAGACTGAAAAATCTCCTGAGAACTCCAGTTTTTGATTACAAAGAAAAAAAGCAATGTTGTAATCCTCATGACTGTAGAAACAAGAGAAAAAATTATCTTTGCCCTGCTCCCAATATGCTAAAAGCTCATTAACCCAGAGGCAAATTAAGCATCTCTGAGAGCCCACTGTATTTAAGTGGGGTTTGGTTTTTTTTCTAAGCAGGAAGAAGAGGAAGTCAGAGAGGGTTCTGACATTTTTAAAACCCAGTAAAAGCAATACTGGAATTCAGGTCATTAACTTCAGCTGAAAACAGACAGAAAAATAGTCTTCTGTCATTAAGCCATAGAATTTTGAAACAGGTGTGTGGTAAAGCACAGAGCTTTTTTTAAAAAAAAATCACTATATCACAGGGACACTAGCAAATGAATCTGGCAGACAGCATACAAATAATGGATAAACGTTGTCTGCAATTCTTTTTCTCTGAATTAACAAAATAGCCCATTTTATTAGAGTTTGATTGCCTGTTTGAATTGAAAATGCTCAAAGCTGGCGCATCAGAGGTTCTCAGAGAGGGACAAGCCTGACATAGGTTGCTTTGCATAGTCATCCTACTGTGTCTCAACAAATAAGCAAGAGCTGCATTTTTTAATTCTTCACACCCATTTTAGTATCAGCCCAGTGGAACTATTGCACTGAACACTGTATCATGTGCTCATTGTGTTTTATATGATGCTTGGAGTAGTGCATGGTTCCTTATTAACAAAATTCTGCTGTGCAGCAGCTGTATGTGGCAGCCATACCTGATCACAATACACAATAGGAACTGCTCATTTCTACACTGTTTCTAGGGAAGTAAAGGGTTACTAGGGGAAGTGGTGTTTTATCACACATTCAACGTTGCACAAAAATAGCCTAGAAGACCAAAATGCTTACACTGAAGTCTCCACATTTCTGAAATTAATACCACAATGATCTATTTTGGATATGGTTAGCATATGCTTTCTGTCCAATATATGTATAGCTAATGATATCTGGGGGCATGCATGAAAGGGAAAGAAAATCTTCTGAGAAAAACTGAGAAAGGAAGAATTTACTTCAGTACTGGAGGGCAGAGCTTCTAACCACATCACCTCGGCAGAGCTGCCTCTGGGCTGGGGGCGGGGAGGCAGCAACCCCAGACACCGTCAGTCTCACAGGGCTGGCAGACTGTGCCTTCACGGAGGGCGAGATCAAAACCCATATGTTTCTCTTTCTAATGACCCTTCTTCATAACCAGGTTTTGGGCTGTATTTTTTTTTTCTAGTTAATTTGTGGCTGATGAAAGTTTCTAGACTGCCAGCTGAAGAGGCTGTTTTTATTAGCAATACCCAACAGCCAGTGCAGACACATTCCTGAGTATTAGAGTCGATTCACCCAAGCCTTCATGTTTCACACCATCAATTGCATTTCCATGAGATAGGTGTCAGATGTGACCACTTCAATACTGCCTATGCACAGCATGGCAAAGGCCTGCCACAATTTCCTTTGAATGGAGGCAAAGAGCTGAACAAGGAGCAAAGCAGGGGACGATAAGACTCCAGTCAATGATTCCTGAATTTGACCTGGAAGGTTTACTTCACAGTTGATTTTGTGATTTTGTTCAGTCCTCGATGGCAGAAACAGAGCTATGACAGTAGTAGCAAGTTTTTGCCTCATCTCCTGAAAACAGAGCTGAGCCTCACCACCTCGTGTTGCACTTGGTAGTATCCTTTGACCTGATCACTTTGGACTTGCAGTTCTGAAGTCATAGGCCTCATAACTCATTACATTTTTGCGGAACTATGCTGTATTACAGCATGCACTTTCATTGACATACGCAGAGCTGCGTATACCTCATGCTTTGCCTCCCTCAGAAATATCTTGCTGGTTTTTTTCCTATAGATTAATCCACACTAAGCAAGCGCTTGCTTCTACTCATCTGCGCACGTGCAGCTCACACTGCACACTTCTGCACCGAGCTGTGTCACATCCCATGTTACCTGATTAAGATCAGTAGCTGGGAGTTGATTAATTGACTTTTCAGAAACTCAGCTGTAAGTTTCCCATCTTTCCCATTATACATAGGGAATAAAATCAGAGCTTAAACAAGCACAAGAAATGGCTCATTTCCTTCCTGAACTCATCACCTTAAATTACTGTGAAGGTCCTTATATGACATCAGGACTATCCAAATCTTCCCATGGACTGCATCAAAAAATCTCAAGCCTGAACCGAAGTTCTTATCAAACACTCAATTCTGCAAGTTTTCCACTGCTGGGGAGCTGGGGACTATGCCCACAAGCATGACCCCCTGGCTTCCACCTTCTCCAGAAGCACAGACATCCACCAGATCTCCAAGGAGAGGAGCCCCACTCCCCTCAAACCAAGGACAGCTTATTGTTGCAGTCAGATGCTTCTAGGGAGCAGTGATAGGATGGAACCCCAAATCTACGTGACCCCCACCGCATCAGCAGGCTCAGCAAAACTCAAGCTGCCCCAGAGGGACTAATTTTTCTTTATAGGAACTGGCTGAAATTAGTGCAGCCGCAAATCCAGAAGATAAAACTAAAGCACTGCAGAAGCACGCTCACCACCCTCCTACAGGTTATCTGACAGCATTTTTTTTTCCCAGAATGTTCATTACTCACTCCACTCTGATGAAATTCATGACTACTAAAGTCAACTCCTACTGATCTCCCTGGATCACAGGTTTTACCCGCAGTCATTTGAAGAAAAATAACCAAAAACTGTCCCAGGCCTAAAGAATTGCCAGCAATGTGGAGTGTGGCTATTTGCATGCCAGATTTATTATGATCTTTATTTTGCAAGTTACCACAACGCTTTTGTCCCCAAATGGTTAATTTTGAATTTTTAAAGAGACTGTAGCTTTTTAAACTTTGAAACCAGTTCTTAGAATCAAGGAGACTGTAGGAAGATGTTGTTTAAAACATGAGCAGTATTGTAGCAAAATTATTTCTATTTCCATAGGATACAAACCACTAAATGCTTTACAAAATGAAAAAAACTTATGTTCAATCTTGGACTTAAAATTCAAGTTACAGCTTCCTTTAAATACCGTATCAGAATAACAAGCCTTAATTATTATACAAACTAATTATGGGTTAATACAACCGAGGCTGGATCTCTGCAACAGTAGAGAATGGTTCTTAATAAAAGAGCTATGTTATGGGTGGGGCAAAGCAAGAAATGCAGCCCGATTTTTTTGCCTTTATCAATCTTTACATAAAATAAGTATTTAAAGGGATATACTCACATGGTGACAAATAAAAACATACGCAATTTTTTACTGAAATCTGTCTAAAAACTAGCTTCAAGGATCAAAAGTTTATCTATTGGTGAGCACACATATTGAAAAAAAAGAGAATGGTGACTGATGTTAGAGGCATCTCCAAAGGTTTTATAGTATCCTGTGTCTCAGTATCGGCTTTTATGCTTCTTATCCATTGATACAGTTCTCCAAAGAGAGGACATAAATACCATCCAGGTTTTAAAACATTTTATTTGCATATTAAAAAAATTGTGCATTCCAATAATTAAAATCATTTGAACAAAAAAAAAAAAAAAATGGCACTCGATTAACTGCATTTTACAGCTCGCAGGACCTTGGTACAGCTTTGCATTTATTCGTGTGTTACTCTAGTTTACTGTAGTCCCACCCAAGTTCTTCTTTCATCAACATGCAAGCTCTTTCATGCCACCAGGACCAAAGCCAGACAGGCAGAGGGAAAGGCAGCGCCTTCATTCAGTGTCAGTAGTTCTCTCTATTCTTTTGATGTGAAAGGGGCAGTACAGTCATTTTAAACTTTATCCAACCTCTTTGCATCTTACAAAGTTAAACAGCTAAAAGAAGTAAAATAAGAAGGCAATGCTTGTGGAATGTACAGTGCATAATTTGGAAGGGCAGATTTCATTACGATTCACCCGCTTGCTTCTCCTGTTCAATTGCTAAAAAGGAGGGAAAAACAGAAAAGGAGAGAAAACAAAATGAAGATCGAGAACCTGATACGCATTCACATGACAATTACTATAAATTGCTAAAATAAATGTAGATTTTTAGCTACAGATCTAAACAGGGTGTAAATAATTGTAAATTAAGCGCTGTTACGCAGTGGGTTCAGTGGGTTTCGCTGTCTGGCACAGACACAGCCGTGTATCCTCCCTCCACCCCGCACCCGCCG
>VZRO01000331.1:355750-393344 GCA_013397915.1 Daphoenositta chrysoptera
GTCCCATCCTCTCCCCTCCTCTCCTCTCCTCTCCTCTCCTCTCCTCTCCTTCACTACTGGAGTGGAGGAGCAATTCAAACCAGTCCTCCTTCCTCACATGCATCTGCATTTTCTTTTCACCAGCTCTACAATCATGCTTTTAATAGTAATACCTAGCAAACAAAACACCATTAGGTAGAAAATAAATAATACCATGAAACAGAGGTTGGACAAGTGGGTGTTTGCAGGGGACACTGTTTTGCCAAGGCAAGGCCAAGTGGAGCTGTGCATGAGTTGTATTAATGCATTTATGAATGGATTGCTCAAAATGAGCTATCCTATGTCATTACGCTTTGGGCAATTCTTCGGAGCTCAGCAGTTTGATTATCCTTTGCCTTTAATAACTGAAACTAGACACAGACAGAGAAGTCACATATGGGACTTCTCTTTTTATTTCAGCCATTGAATCTTTCGAATATCCACAGTCCCTTTTGATTCTGGGAAGATAACACAGAAAGTCAGCCGGCATAAAGTCATTTATGCTTATTAATCTGGGTAGTTGCCCATCTGCCCCCATCATCCATAGTAACTCACCTTGAATTTAAAACCTTAAAAGAGTCCATTACTTCTTTTGCACCAGCTAAGACATGCTATGGATATTATCTAAATTAGTATTCCATTAGCATTTGTCTTTGTCCTGTGGTTTGGTGCCAAAATAGGTCAATTTGGTGGCCACCCCCTACTATCCTCAGACTATAAGGAGGGCTGAGGGTGTGCGATATCAGCAGAGATGGGACATCAGAGACTTAATTTTGATACTTCTCGTCAAAACTGTCTTGGGGAGAGGAAGCTAATGTTTTCAATTAATGGGCAAAGGAAAGGAATGAAAGATTAAGGAGGGATTTGGTAATGGGGAAAGAATGAAGTAAAAAGTGAGACTGATCAGTCTCCCTCAGAGAACTGATTAATTATTTTCTAAC
Organism: Daphoenositta chrysoptera; assembly: GCA_013397915.1. Lineage (NCBI taxonomy): Eukaryota > Metazoa > Chordata > Aves > Passeriformes > Daphoenositta > Daphoenositta chrysoptera. The sequence continues at coordinate 356,710 of VZRO01000331.1, forward strand.
ACAAAGTTTTGACCCAAGCTTTTTTTTTGGGCAAGATTTCAAGAGACCCTGTAAAAAGACTTTGTATATATAAATGGGAATTTGGGATAAATTTTCCTTCAGCATCTTAAATACTTTATATAAATCTGCCACTTCTCAAATGATGTATTAAAGTACTCGTGTGGTTGCATAATATCAGTATTCCTCTGAGATTTACAAATACATCATCAGCATTAGATGGATGAAATCCAGCCTGCTGTAATCCAGATGCCCAGCATAGGCAATGCTTCACTGAACATTTGGGTATGCAGCCTGGAGAGCAGGGGAGAGAGCCAAATCTGCCTTCATGTTGCTACCACACTTGTCCTGCAGCCTACAATGGGAGCTCAGGAAGCTGCAGGGGGAGATGTGGCCTGGTTGTAGTTGTGTTTCCTGGGTTTGGCTACAGAGGGACCAGAGGCATTTCCCACAGGTGGTGCCTTCCACGCGTGCTCGGGGGACCCTGAGCCCCTCTGGCCTCCGCTGGTGATGACACCGGGCCCTTTGCAGAGCAATCTAATCCTCATTAGAGGATTAATCCTAATTAGAGCAGAGCTGCAGCACAGGCTCCTGCCTGCTCTTTGCACTCTGGTGTCAAAGATGGGGCAACCTGCAGGTGGATGGAGCTACGCAGACCCTCTGGGGTTAAAATTCTAACATACTAGGAGAGCATCTTGAACCTCATCTCTCACTCAGACCATGGTGGGCTGAAATTTTGCACAAGCATGAGTGCAAGGGGTGTGGCTTGAAACCACTTGGCACAGGACAAGGGGCAAGAAGGGGCATGGCTTGAAACCACAAGATCTCCCGTTCCCCAGATGTTTGCTGTACCTCCTAGGATTTGTCTCAGAAGGTCTTATTCCCTACCACTCCCTCATCTGGTTGGTGATGCCCCTCTGCCTTAATATGGGGTGAGACATATTACGTATCCACAATCATGAAATAAAAACTTCTCAGGAAATGAGTGGCTAAAACTTAAGCCTCCCTATGAAATTTTAAGGAAAATGATAAAATACCTTACACCTTTGGGTGCCAAAAGGTAAACTCTGTGAGGACTTGATCATACTAGTTTAGACAGATGAAGACAGGAGTGGCATTCAAGCTAAGGGAAGGTTGAGTTAGGCAGTGAGGTTGAGATAAATGTATTCAAGCTGAATCATTCTGATGAAATTTGACAAGATATTTACGGAGCAAATCAAAGTAATAACTTAGGGGGTTCTTCAAAGAATGTAGAAGAGACAAGAGATATCTCTGAAAAGCTGTAAAGGTCAAAGTCTACACCCATTTTTAAATGGTGGAATACAGAAACAAAATCATAATACACTTAACAGCCTAACTTCAAGCCTTAGAAAAAAAATTAAATACCCAGAAGATAACATCATGATAAAGAACTGCCAAGAAGGATTCAAGCCAATCCAATTTCTTTCTTTGGATAATGGGAAAGCAATAAGTGTAAAATATCCTGACTCCCTTAGGGCCCATGAGACCGCTCCTGTTCTTGTAACCAAACTGAGGAAATACAGCCAGGATGGGAAACCCCTACACAACGTGTCCACTAAGAGTAAGAATCAGCAACCAGTCCTCTACTAAGGTGAGAGGTGTTTTGAGAGGGGGATTTTTATTAGCAGCCTGCCAGACACAGTCTTTTTCAGAAAAATGGAAGTGGCTTGGAAAACTTCGTCTCACTTACAGAAAAAATGGACACTCCCTGATTACCCTGGCTGCTGCTGAAAGCATCGCAGGGGATGCGAGTCATCCTGCCTAAAGTCAGTCTGCAGCTGTAGCCCAGACTCTTCCCACAATCAGTGCAACAATCTCAGATGATTCAGCCAATCCAAGGATCGAGATTGAGGAAATGAATCACTGTCCAGCTTCCTCTCACTGCCATCCCATTGACCATAGGAGAGTGTAGAAGGACTACCTCAGAATAGTCACGTAACCTTTAGATAGCTAGTATTAGGTGAGACCTTTAGTAACCAATGGATTACCCAGATTCTCGGAGATATTTGGGTACTTAATTCTCTTTGAAGTCAACATTAAGTAGATCTGATAACCTGGGATCTGTTGACTGAGTGAGGAGGTTCCACACAAGAAATATGTTCTATGGGGATCTTAAGACTCCTGCCTGTTCATATATTTTCCAGGCAAATCATTGGGCTCACTAAGGACTCCTAAACTTACAGTGTAAGCCTGGGCCACACTCTGTGCCATATTACTGAGGGGAAAGGATTGCAATTTATGAAAAGAAATCAGTGGAGCTAATGCTGATCCCCTGCCTGAGTATCCTCTTCCCACACTGGTCACAATGATGTTAATTGAAGCCTTTCTTATGAACTAAAGAGCCAAAATTTGTATCTTAATGTAAAGAAACCTTGGATGGAAATACTTCTCTATGTTTTATACTTGGTCCTATGCAGACATTCTGGAGGGATAGTGGTGTTCAAAACATTGATAATTCTGCTATTGAAGAATGATAAAGATGATTTTCCTTTCGACATGAAAAAAGGTGGATGAACAGCAGACCTTTATGCATTGAGAGCCAGGAAAGACACCTCTGCTACCCCACTGGATTTTCCATGAAGCCTTTCAATGCTCTGTTCCATTTTTTAAGTTTTTCTTAAAAAAAAAAAAAAAAAAACCCAAAAATTCTGTCACATCTCATCTCTGAGATCTCCAAGTCTAAACCCACAGCACTCACAGAAGTGGAGTGTCTGGGTTGCTAAGGTCTGGAATAAATAAAGCCTTATGGCCCTTCACTACAAGAAAGATATTGAGGTACCCGGAGCATGTCCAGAGAAGGGCAGCAGAGCTGGTCAACAGTCTGGAGCACAGGTCCTATAAGGGGCAGCTGAGGGAACTGGGCTTGTTTAGCCTGGAGAAAAAGAAAGTTGAGGAGGTACTTTATCACTCTCTACAACCACCTGGAAGGAGGTTGCAGCCAGGTGGAGGTTGGTTTCTTCTCCCAAGTCACAAGCAGAAGTCACCCCATGGGAAGTTTAGATTGGATAAAAGAAAAAAATCCTCACCAAATGGGTAATCAAGCACTGTAACAGGCTGCCCAGGGAAGTGATTGAGTCATCATTCCTGGAGATATTTAAAGGATGTGTAGCTATGGCACGTAAGGGACACAGTTTAGTGTTGGATTTGGCTGTGCTGGGTTAATGGTTGGACTGGATGATCTCAGAGGTCTTTTCCAAAGTGAATGTGGTTGGCAGCACGTCTGAGCCCAGCGCACAGCCATACCCAGCCCCCTCACAGCTCTGTGACTGTCACTTCTCTCTCCACTCACAGCAGCTGGGTGCATCAAGGTGCTTGTGTCCCACTGCACCATCACCCTGACACCCCCAAGATCTTCAGTGGCATGTCAGTGTTGGTGCAATGACCATGATTTTAGGCACAAGCAGCTTTCTGAATTGGGTTAAAGGACTGGGTTCTCCTCTCTGTTTGGATGGAGACTGCAATCGCAGCACATGCAAGGATCACTGAGTCCAGGAGTGAGATTGCACAGCTGAGGTCCAAAGGTCAAACCAAGTTCCATCCCTCTTTTTTTGAGGAAAGGCTTTCTGTGGTGCCTGTCTTGGCCCAAAATGCTCCAGTATGTAAACCTGTTTGGTTCATAATATAATTATCATATAATTTTCATATGGTTAAAGGAACAAGCAATCTAATTAGCAGATGCCAATAATTAATCAAGGCAGATGCCTACATGTTTTATTCCCTAATCCATATTTTAAAGCTTGCTCACAGCCTCTCATAGGATAATATACTTTCTCCTGTGTATTTGGCAGCAGTGTTTGAAACAATGAGGAAATGAGTTGTTCCATTACAAAACACTTAAACCCTATGTCCTGACAGAATATGAAGGCAAATGCCTAAACATATTCCTGTATTTTTTCAGTCTAGCTGTAAGGGGAAATTGCTCTATCAGGCAGACAGCCTGCTGCTGCTGAGATCCTTGAAAGGCTCCACATCCTGAGAGAAGCTGTGTTTAAAATTAGCACACCTGCCTCGTGTGTCATCCAGTCAGATCCTGTTGCAGGAAAAAAATTAGATTAATAGGTTGGAAAACAGTAGTTAAATCTTTAATTCTGTTTTGTGAAGACAGAAAGTGATTCCCAGGGTAGGATATGGAGTGCATCATTTTGATGCAGTCCACTCACACCAGTTTGAATATTAGCTGATGCCATGTAAGGTGCGGTGAACTTAAGAACTTCGTGGTTTTTTGTTTTTTGTTTTTTTTTTTTTAAGCATATTGTTTGATTGTGGTTACATTTTGTATAATTATTGCAGGATCAATGGATATCTACTTCTATTGAAAGGAGTTCCTTTATATCTTGCAGTCCCATGAGGGGAAAAAAAAAGGTGAATCCTAGTTTACTATAGAGGTCACAAAAGTCACGAAAAGCCAAGAATTTCAATATAATAAACCATTATCATACCATGCAGTTTTATGACTGTATATGTGCACATTAATGTGCATATACGTGTGTGCTTTAGTGCAAAATAAAACAAAACAAAGCATGGCTTATCTCTTCTCATGGATGCCACTCTTTGCCTGACTCCTGTTCTTCTCCAAGCCTTCTCACACATTCCTAACTGTCCCGTTTTCTTTTTCTTTGCATACCTGCCAGATTCTTCCTCTGCCCACAGAAAAATTTCTAGCATGTCTGTCACTGTTTATATAGTTGCCAGCACAACTGTTCTTGCTTGCTTAGTTTTCTAACAATAACAGTAGACCAGATTTAAAAGTAGTGATGCTTAAAATTAATGATAAACTAAAAAATACCAAGGTATGAAATACAAAGCACATATACTTTTATTTCTTTCCATTTCTATGCAAAAATTCTTCCTTCTTTTCATTTTCCCTGCTTCTATGACCCCTTCAGAATTGCAGCAGCCAGTAGTGCTCTGCTGAATTCATTGTACATTCATTTACCACCTCTGCATGACCTTGTCACACTGAGCTTTGAGCCAGGCTGGCTGAGCTGATATTTAATGGCTCCCCACATCCGTTTTGAGAAAGAAACTGAAAGGGAAGTACAGAGTGCAAAAGAACTTTTTTTCTTTCTTTCTCTTCCCTCCTTGGCCTCCCCTCCCATCTCCCCCCTTCCCCTTTTAGGAATGTCATGCATACTAAGCCACGTAGTTCCTGGGATGGGGGGTGGGGAGGGAAAATGCTCTTAAAGATATGGTTGGGGTTTATTTTCTTTAAGCCAGCTGTTTAAATAGTTAGTCATCCAAAGTTAGTCACTCCAGGCTCCCTCTGTGCAGCCACAGAGTGAAATGTACACCTGCAAAGGCCAGAGACCCTAAGACTAAGGTAAGTGTCTACAGCACTCAGATAAATCCTCTGTGGAACTATCTGTGTCTCATTGTTGACTATAACCCGAGCCCAATTTACTCATTAAAATTAAGGGATGTGCACCCCCCACTCAATACACCGGAGAGAAATGCAGTCCCACTCTGGAATGGGTGAAGGGTTGCCAGAAATAAGATGGTTGATCTTTTGGTGAATGCAGCTGATATTATTCATGCCTTAACTTCTTAAGCAGGGTGGTTAAATGTGCTTTAGCAAGGTGCAAGAAGACATTTGGTCCAAGCAGTATTCTTGCTAAATTACAGCTTGACAGGTTAAGTGGATGTGGAATGCATTGCTGTGGTTGAGGATGATTGTGGTTTTCTTCCATTTCCTTGACTGTATTTACTCATTCCATTTGACTGAAGAATTGCTCCAGAGGTTTTTGGCTGCATATTTGAACTATACTGTGTTTGTTGATCAGACAGCCTAATTAATAGGTAACATTTCTTTTCAAAGGAAAATTTTTAGCCATTTTCCTCCCTCCAACATTTCTTAAAAAACAGAAAAGGATTCATCTCAACACAATTTGTCTGGGAAAACTAGAGTGGCAGTATGATGATGCTATGGGTAAACAAGTGAAAACAAACTCCTCCAGGGAAGTAGGTGTATGTTTCAAAATAGTTAAAAATGTTTTTAAAACAAATAATAGATTTTTTTCTTTAAAGGGAAGTCATCCTGTCAGTAATCTGCATATTAAGTATGATGTGATCTACAAAAGAACTTAATAATTTGCTTGATTTTAAGCACACAGTTAGTCCCACTGTCTATTCACATGCTAAGTGTAATACTTATGCACTTTGTTAAACATAGATTTGCTGCCAGAAAGTGTCACTGTAATTAGATTGTTACAGCTGTGCATATTTGAACCTTACAGCATAATTTCCATTATTAGCATGATCATTATTAAGGGCACCTTCTTTCAGAAAATGTAACTGTCTTTTTCAAGTTTACTTTAGTGAAAAAACCAGGTTTATACAGAGTGAGAGAGTACCTTTTACAATGTCAATGATAATTCATGCTGCTGTATTTTTAGGGAAACACTGCACTCTGCAGGTGAAAACTCTTCCTCTATCTTGTGTCACTCTGGAAAGGTCTTGGGAAAGAAATACAGATTCTGGCCAGCAGTTAATACTTTTAACCAAGGATGTGCATTGTCTGCAACACTTTTATAAATGGATAAATGGGAACAGGTCTTTTTTCCCTCTGTACTACTTACTTTCTAAAGAATAGCCAAAAGTATATAGATATTCGGCATCATTCCCTGCAGTAAAGACCATGTGACTGTATGATAAGCATAGCTTGGCTGTCCACACTATTTGCAATAGAAAGGTCAGTGTCAGATCTAAACACCTTTTGCCATTTCCTGATGCGAATCCCACAAATTGAATTTCCAGTTAGAAATGGGAGCAGTTAGTAGGGCTCAGCCCAAAACCTGCACTCCTAATGTGGATCCCTTCCCTCTTCACCCCTCCTCTTCACTAGCTGTACCATCTCTCCCTTGTCTCTATTTTCTGATTCCTGGCCATTAGATGGCAATCGTGACTATCATCTGCTTCCCGCGTTCTTGTCCTCTGGTGGCCAAACTGCTTGTGTGCCCTCGCTCCTAGGAGAACCTGCCCTTGTCCCTCTCTGCCTTTCTCATCTATAGCAGCAGTGGTTTTGCAGGGTCTGGTTGTTAAGCCTGGCAGTGATTTACAAGGAAGAAAGGAACTGCTTGTGTTCAGAGGGACACCATTGTCTTGGCACAAGAAATGTGCCCTCCACCTGGAAGAAGCAGCATTCCATTAACACTGCCGGGGGCTCTCCTCTGTACAGTTTTCTTTCCAGTTTCCCACAATTGCTCCACGTGGCAGGGCTCTGGCTGGCATTTTAGAAGCACTGGGTTCACAGCTTTGTGGCTGCGAACTTAAAAAGTCGCAGGTAAATCTATTCATACCCACAATTCAGGTTAAAGCATACATGATGCAAAGTCTTTTAGTTGAGAATCTCTGTCACCACTCTGCCTTTTGGCAGGGATTTGAAGCTTGTCAGATGAATCACCCTGAGGCCAGTTGCTGACTTTTTCCATATTATAGCCCCTAAAGAAGTGTCCTGTTCCAGTAGAGACAGGTTTGTCTTTGGCCACAGCCTTTTCTGCCCCTTCCCTGGCTGCAGAGCTGCCACGAGGCCACAGAGGTTCCTTCGGCAGGAGGTGTCCAGCAGCATCTCCACTGGGGTGTGCCCCCACACCTGGTCAGCTGTACGAGCCCCTGCCCACAAACACCCTGCTCAGGACCAGTAACTGGGTGAAGCTGCAGGCTTTGAGCAGCTTCTGGGTCCATGCTGGAGGCACTTGTGGTTACCTGCCTCTGCCAATATGAGCCTTTTGTCCTTCTCATGAAAGAAGGCCAGAGCTGCAGAGTGTGCCCTGCCCACCAAAAGGGCAAGGATGCAGCTCAGGTGAGGCTGGAGGAGGGAAAGGACCCTGTGCCTGGGGTGTGCTGGGGTTTGGGGAGGTGTGGATCTAGGCCACAAGAAGCACTCCGAAACTGAGTTCTTTACAGGTCGCAGGCCAGAAGGAAAAGAGAGCCTGGTTATTTATTCTTTACATATTTATATGTTTCTAGGAACAACCATGGATTGGAGGACAAGGTTACCACCTCCTCCATTTTCATTGGTCAACAGAACAGTCCTTCAAACATTCTCCACCCAGGAGAAAAGAATGTAAACTAAAGTTACAGTTAACTAAAACATTGATTGCTATGTTTATAGAAAGTGTGTGAGAAACTTTATCAAAGAATCAACACATAGAAAACTGCAAGAGACAGGGCAGCAGGGAGGGGTGGTTGAGCCTGGGAGGTGAGGAAGACAAACATCACCATGTGGCTCGGAAGCGATGCCACCTGGTACAACAGCAAAGCTGAAACTGCAAAGCTGTTTCTAATTTTGGCATTTTCAAAATCATGAAGGCTTAACCTCCACCCTCTAATTTGGTTTCCTTATATATATTTCTGGCTGTGTACTTCTAGGCCCATGCTGTGAGGAAATTAGTCAGCTGTTACGCCATTTTTAGGGGGAATTTCCCCTGACTGGTTTTATGATTTGTCCTGATGGCTGTTTGTCACATTAAAACATAAGTAAAAGCAATGCTATTGGTTGCTAATATATTTGAGGGAAGTTATTTTTATAAGGTATTGATTTGTTTTACACACTTTTGCCACTGATAAAGGGTTTATGTTGAGATCTTAAACCCTGGAAGTCTATGCAGTCATGGAGTATTTCTGGTCTTTGATGCCCTTAAATATAACACCTTTTTGTTCCTCTGAGAAGCTGAGGGAGTGATGGGAAATTCACAAAGCAGATAGGCTATTAAAATAGTCTTTCAAAGAGGCTGAAACTCTGCTTCTGGGGCAAGTCAAATACAAGGAAGGCAAGTCAGAAGTACTTACATTTGCTAAATTGGTATTCTGGGGGTTTTTTCACATGTGAAAATTACATCATAAGTTTTCTGGACCAAAAATTATGTCCTTGTAAATCTCACTGTCTTTAAAAGCATGGTAAGACAGTAAACGCAACATAGGAAGAGGACCTTTACCTGGGAATACAAATACATTATCACTGTGGATCAGAAATCATCAACACATGGTTTTGTACATGAAAACACTTTCTGCAGGTTTCAAATCTTAACTTTTCCCAAGGTGCTGTCATAAAAAGGCTGTTAAAAAGCAAACACAAAAGTCTGTTTGGCTTTTTAGCAGAAAAGTTTATAAGAAAATTACAAGTTACGGCACAGTACCAGCAGAATACGCAGCACAGTTCTGGTTTTGTAGGCTAACATGACAGTACAGGTGTGTCCCAAAAATGGCTTTATCTGCCTAGATCTTTCTATTACCTGTTTCATTACTTGGCTGCTATCAGCAATGCTTACAGAAATAGATTTTACATTTTTTAGTGTCACAAGATGACATTAGGTAACATGCATTATTGAACTGTCCTATAACCGTAATTAAAAATAGGAAATGAAAAGAATCAATCACGACAAGAACTTTCTGCCAATCACAGGGCATGGATTCTGCAAAGTGTCTTGCTCCAGAAATTCTATCAGAAGGACATTCTATTCTATCTCCACTGGAAAAGGGACAAAATACTTTGAGAGAAATATATTACTCATGCTTAGCCTACTGTAACTAATGACATCATGGAGCAAATCCTGTTCAAGGACCCCCAATCCAATGGTCCATTTTGATCAATAGTTAAACAAAGATACACAATCATGTTAGTTTTAACTCTTTTTACTCTAAACATCAACACTGCAAAAAACTGAACATGAGATTTTTTTGCAGATTGCAAATGCACCCATGAGTGCTGGGGAATTTTCTCTTTCTCCCAGCTACCAGTAGTGACACCTCCCAGCAAACATTAGTCAGAAAGTTTCTGATTTCTCAAGCTTTCATTGAGTGTCACCAGAATTAAATATAGAAAGACTATGTAAATAGTAATACTTGGCCCATTTTTGCCAGCTCTTTAATAGCAAGGAAATGAAAATAAAATATGAAAGTACTTGTGGAAACTCCCCAAATCTGGAAGAGTTAATTTCTTTGTTGAAATGGGCTTTTTGTTAAAATTTAAATGGATGGTGAAAATAGATCATGAAAATGCTGCAGTTTTGACAAGTCCTTTTACTGGCAATATTTAGAAAAAGCCTTGGTGTTGTACATGTGATACATCTCAAATTTTCAAAACTAGATTATTTCACATTCTGGTATCGAACAGAAATTTTATTTAAAAATCATTAATCAATTTTTTTACTAGAAGTTTGGTAAAAACTGGATTTAAAGTTAAGTTAAATTATATATGAGTTACATTTTATACCAGATTCAGGATTTTACAAATTCTTTATTTTTGGAGGGAATAATTATTTAATATTTCAGGGGGTATTTTTGCAAGGTAGAAGGCTGATTCTCCGCTGCTTAAACTATAAGGTGCAAAATAGCAGGGAATGCACTTTATTAATTCTCTTAACAAATTTTTAAAGTGTTTTATAAATTCTTCAGTTCCAGTTGCATGGTTTTCTTTCCAATATGTGGAAAGTATTGAAAAAGTGGATTTAGTGCCTTGTTTAATCACTCCTAAAACACTCAGAATTCCTTTTCAATCAATTTTCTCTGTGTGGGCTGGTTTACATATTTTGAGGAAGCCTTTGGAAAGTAGGAAACTGAAAATCTCTTTCCTTATGCCTAATTTGGGAATGAACCCCAGATGATGGAGACGAAAAGACAACACCTTAGATAATCCAAGGCCCTGAGGGAGGCAGCGAGGTGGCAGCAGGAATATTCACTCCCTGGTTTTAAGACCAAGGGTAGCTGCCCAGATTCTCAGGCTCCCCTTATACTCAGTGGAGATGGTCATGCTCCCAAACATGAGGATCTGGAGCTTGTGGGAAACTTCTTTCTGTAGAGGAGACAACGTAGCCAATATAAGCCTTTACAAAGCCACAAGAGAACGTTTTCTGCTTGTGAAAAATAGATTGATGAGATAATTATTCTAATTAGTACAAAACTAAAGCCCCCCTGGAAGTGTAATAGTTTAGCAGCAGCCTATGTTATATGCATTATTTAATTTAAATAGTCTCCAAAAGCTCATACCCATAAATGTGTCCCAGCTAATCTACTTGTTCCACTGCAATTGCAGGCAGATTTTCCACTAGGTTCAAGGAAGACAAGCACAAAAAGGTTGATTTCATATGGAAAAGATTTTTTCTTAAATTAATCTTTGAAGTCCATAAGGCTCTCATCAAGAAAGGGAAGGGAAAAAAAAAATTTATGAATACTAATATCTTTGGGGAAGACAGAATATCTCCCTTAAGAGAAAAGTTGTATTCCTCTAACACAATTAATATTCTAAGGAGCAAACCCGTGTCTGTTGAGGAGGCCCCTAAGTGCCTCCTTGTGTTCTTCCTCTGTGTTTCTCGTCTATTATTAAATAGCTCTATTTCAATCACTTTAAATAAATTATATTTAGCTGGTGATATGAGCCATGAAAACTCTGGACTTCCACCACTGCTTTTGTGCCTTTGGGGAATTAAACAAGAGAAAGTATAAATCCAGTTTCCATAAGACAGGAATATGTACTGAAAGATGGGCAGGTGGTTGAGTGCTTTGGGGGACAATGAATGATTTGAACTGTAAAAAATTATTTCAGAATGAACAATGAAAGAGGAAGAATAAATTAATTGAATGCTAGCAAAGACAAAAAGCACTAAGCAATTCCCCTGGCAAGTGAGATCATAACTATTTGAGCTGTTTAAATCCATAACATTTTTTTCCTCAAAAATCATCAGTATAACATTTATGAATGGAAACTCCAAGTTATATAATATGATCACACTTCTCATAAAATCAGGCCAAAGCTTTATAAATTCTGACTCTTCCAAACTTCTGTAGTCTTTGCCTTATTGGAGGGTTTAAGTCTGTGCTTTCCAACCAAAAAGCACAGTAGTTTATTATTGTTTATAAATAGTTTGGATAAATGCTGTGGACAAGCAAGAAATTTCTGATGGGGAATACTATGAAGTCCTTTCTGACATATATCAAAATACACCAGACTACAAAGATCTCTTAATTGATCTTCATAACTTTTATCTCCATGTTTCCCCAAGTAGCTGAGGTGGTTTCCATCAAACTCTAGCTTTTGTAGAGAGCTATTGAATATAAAAGTGTATCCAGAGTGTAAAGTACCAGGGAGTGTGGTGAGTAGCTGAGGCTGGAAGGAGCTGCCGAGGTCACGTTGTACAATCCCCTTTGTTCAAAACAGTATCAGCCAGGGCAGGTCCGTTTTGAGTGTCTACAAGGATGCACACTCTGCAACCTCTCTGGGCAAACCATTTCACCCTTGAGTTTTTCTTTTGAAGACAAGGGTTGCAGCCCTGCTTTTTGCAGGATACCCCACTCAGGATCCTGATCTTCACTGTCTCATGGTCACGGCAACCAAGGTTGCCCCAGACCTTCACATCCTTGACCAGATCCTCCTTTTCTGTAAGTGCAGGGACGTTACTGTCTAGCACTTCAGAGATACATCCACATTTGATTTCTAAAAAGAGTGTGAGAGTTTCCACCATCATTTTGTCCTCTTGGTACCTCCTTATTCATGTGCATACAGTTGAGGTCGACCTCCTTAAAATCTTAAATCCTGTTTTGTTTCTTTCAAGGTCTTAAAAAAAGAGATATATAGAAAACTCAACTTATGTATCCCTGCCACAATAAATGCTTTTTTTCACTAAGGTCCAATGTCCCTAAAGTAGGTGATTCATGAAAAGCATAATGAAATTAAGTCCACTATGTGACTGTAGAAATAGTTCAGATTGGGTTGGAAGATAAAACTGGTACCATTCAGACTTTCGTTAATGCTCTTAAAATTCAAACACGATATCCTCTAAACACCTTCAAATCTCTCTTTGTCAGTGAAGAAAAACACTGTTTGAACTTTGACGGGTTTATCAAAGATGTTGCACTGAGTTTTTAGCAAATATATATCACTGCTGAACGTAACTTCTGGCAAGGGCATATTATTTACTCCAGGCCCGTATCAGGTCTTGACTGATTTCCTACTAATAGCACTGTTGTCACTACCCAATAATAAAGGTGATATTCTGTTGCCAGACAAAGAAATTGTACTTAACTTAGTGAAAGACTGAGATTAATTTATGTGATAAATAAGGCTCCAAAATTGCAGTTAGGAAGATTTTTCAGATTTCTGAAGGGCTTAAGCTGTTCATTATACAGTCCTTGAACATCAAACCTCTTCACTACAGTTACTGGAGGGAAGCAGGCTGCAGGAGGAGTTAAACATGTTTATACTCCTGAGTGTGCATTCTTCTTCTGTGATTAAAAGATGAGTCAAGAAACTATAAATAACACAGAATAAAAGCTCACCCCAGGCCATTATCTTTTGTTGAGTAGCTGAATCCAAGAATAGCAGGTTTTAGACATAAAGCCAGCTGGTAGGTGTAGTTGGGGGAGGCTTCCATGTCAGCTATGTCCTGGGTATCGGCAAGAAAAGGGCAGGGTTTGGGCAGCAGCACCCTCATCCCGACCTCCACACCAGACCCTGCACTGCCCAGGGGACAGCTGATCCTGTGGTTGTAAGGTGTGGAATGCTCCACGAGGACAGGGTAGGGATTTTAGAGGGTTTTGTTTGTTTTGGGGGACATTGAGGTTTTTGGTTTCTTTTCTTCAGGGATTATTGTAGACCTGATTCTCCTTCAAATAATTTTGCCACTCTGTAAGTGCTGAAAGAAATGTTGCTGATGGAAAATGTGCAATTATTTCTCAAATACAGAGTAGAAAGCAATGGAAACCCAGCTGGTATTTTACATAAATGGTGTTCATCAGCCAGCAATTCCCTAGGATTTGCAAACCTAGCAAAAGATTCATCTTCAGTTTCCACCGTTTTCTTGCATAAATCATGAGGCATTTCAATTGCCTTTGGTTAGGGGTTCCTGTGTAGATTCATTTTCATCAGCTTGTTCAGGTCCTGAAAAGAATTTTCTAGAAGTTTTTTCTTTCAGTAGTCTGAGAGTTTCAGTTCAATTACATCTCCATGTATACTCCTTTCAGGTGATGTATACTACAGCCAAGAATGAGAGAAGAGTTGTTCATTACAATGGTAAGTGGCAGCATTTGGATACTTGGATTCAGCCAGAATTCTGGAAATATCAAAGTACAATTAATAACAGACTTGTGACTGAGGCATTCAGGTTTCCTTTTTTTTAAGAAAGAGACTTTTATTTTTCTGTTAACAGGTAATTAGAACTAGCTTTAAAAATTTCATAACATAAATACACACATTAATGGACTGTTATTTTCTATGACATTAATATACCTTGGTTTTGCTATTAAAAAAGGAAAACATTTAAAAAGAGAAGTTAGCAATTGAATTTGAATTCATGTAGGGACTGTGAACAGCAAGCATTGTGAAGTTCATCTGGATTTTCATTGCTTTTGTAGAGAAATTAGATACCTCTCTAAATAAATACCAACAGCATAGACACAAGAGACTACTTAACAGAAAAAGGATGTATTGTAAATGGTAGATGAAAATGCTAGAAGTCTCTCTGAAAGGCTGATCAGACTTCTGTTACTTTAAAATATTTGCATATGGGACTGCGTTTGTATTGCTATTGTACTACTCCAAAAACAGGAAGAAGCCTTACATTGAATGTGGGAGATCAGGCTTGTAGCACCAGCACTCAGACATCTTTATTTCTCTTGTCAGCTTTATTACTTTCCTTTCATTTTTTTGGAAGGAAGGTTAAGTATCAGAGAAAGAGAGATGTACAAGTCTCAAAACTACAATAATGTTTTGAAGCACAATAATTTAATTTAATTTAATTTATAAAGAAAGTTTATAAGGAAAGACAAAAAAACAATTAAGGACATTATTGTGCAAAATAATACAAGCATATGATTAGAAAGTTTTTATAAAGTTGTAGACAATATTCAGATAGGGAAACATAAAGAAGATGAGAAAAATGGAAGAATGTGATATGAAAGAGGTGAAAGGTAGATATTAAAGGTAGATATTAAAATTCAGATTAAGTGTTAATATGATAGCTGTTTAACTGGTCTGACCACAGGAAACATTGTACTCTACAATTAAAATGCAATAAAACTTGGGTTTTTTAAATACCAAGAACAACCAAACATATAAATATATGTAATAAAATATTAATATATTCATGTATTTGTATGGTATATTTATATATAATAAATATTATAAATAAAAGTATAAATAAATTTTATTTATTTTATGTACAAATCCTGTAGCTTTGTTAATAATTAATGCTGCATAATTTATTCCCTCCAATCTCAGAGAGGTTTACCAGCTCTTTTTCTTTTTTCTTGTCCTGGACAAGTCATTTAGAGAAAGAAAGTGCTCAGATGCTTAGATAGTTGACACTTGTTCCAGTTTCAAGTTTGGTGGCATTTGGGAAATGATAATGCTTATGATTGTGTTTGATGTTATGAAGTTATTTTCATTGCACTCACTCTGACAATGGCTGTATCATTAGTGAGTTCATCAGCGAGGATGCATCTCACTCTGATGCTTGTAAAAGCCTTATAAAAAATACAGAGATACAGCTGTCCTATCTCCAGATGTTTAAATACCTCACATCCAAAAAAACTGTATGAAATACTCCAGGACCACCCTGACAGTAGGGTGTGTGCAAGGCTTTTCTGCTGTGAATATTTGCTTCCTTTCCTCCCTGATAATCAGGGCAATAATTTGTTCCTCTGTGAGGCAAGCTGCACTCAGATTTCAGCATGAATTTGAATAAAACCTCTGAGTGTCTCTTACACTCTGCTAGACAGAACTATTAACTTAAGGACAAATCCGCAAGTCACAGGATTTGCAACAGGTTCTGAGTAGAGAAGAAAGACCAAGAACTAATTGTGGAAAAAAAAAAAAAAATCACTCAGAAGTGATTAACTGCAATTCACTATCCATAATCCAACCCTCTAATCAGAAAAGAAGAAAAATAAAATTTTCATTGTTTTTTGCCAGTGGCATAAGGAGAAGGATCAATCCTGTTGCATGAAGCTCAGTGGACATAATCACACCAACATCTGCTCAGATTGGTGGTTAAATGCATAAATGGCAGGAGGTGGACAGGATTGCAGCATGCCTGTCTCACAAGGCACATCTCCTACGGCTTGGCATAAGGATGCCTCCTCTCAGTGTGCCACCTGAGCTGAACTCCACCCTAAGTTGCCTTTCTCTGTCCCATGCCCAGCAAAAGAAACCTGGCTGAAGACTGTGAATTATCTCCCACAGGTAGATATTTATGTAAATATAAATAAGTTATGCTGTAGCCTTAGAGGTCAATGTCTTTTGGGGCTTAAATGCCCATGTGCCTTGGAGGATTGCCCTCAGGTGGGCTGGAAGTAATTAACTATTTTTGTGCCTGGGTATCAGTAAGCCAGTGTCTATGATAGTTTCACTGAGGGAAGAGAGAAACAAAAACTGATCTGGCTGAATACCAAAGCCTGCAGGGAGAGAAAATCTGGGAAAATGGTTCCAGTAATTGCTTGCAGCCAGTGTGAGAAAGGCATAAACACCTGAAATGCTCAATTGCAGTATCTCAGTTGCTTGAATATTAACTGGGTACTGTTCTGGGCGATCCTGACAGATATCCTTTTGGCAAGATGAGGCTCCCTGTGTCTTTCATCTCATTATCTCAAAGCACTTTACAGATGCAAAATGATTTGCAAAGTAATTCTCATTATCTGCATTGCACAAATTATTAAGGCAAAGGGTAGAGAGACCTCGAAAGTACTCCTGGGTCACTTGGAATAAGGCAAAAAATGTCCTACACCTAAGCAGTAAACACTCTTAAAAGCAGAAATTTCTTTGAACTTTAAGGGTATGCCCTTCTCTGCATATCTTGTACGCAGCATCTGTCTGTGTTGTCCCAAACATGCGGGCAGGCACTGCTTTTCTTTTGCCTGGACATGCTGTACCCAGCTGCTGGCCAGCTGCACCTGGGCCCCAGGACCTTCCCTCCGGGCACAGCAGGACCCACTGCTTCCCATTCCCTCCAGGCCAGACTGAAGTATATTCTGTGGCCATGGACACACAGCCAGCTCCCCTGCTGTGCATGAACAGTAGGTATAGAGGGCATCCCAGACAATGCTTTGTGATTTCTGTCTAAATAATGCTAATAACTTTAGGTAGGAAATCCCATGAATCTGTGCAGACCAGCTCAGATAGTGTCTGTTTGGTACCAGGGAGTGCTGGGTTTTTCGATCCTAGAAAGAAAGGCAAAAGCAATACCAGGAAAGTTACCTATGTTATTAATATCCCACGAAAGGGATAGGAAATTATCATATCTTATGCCCCCTCTGATGTAAGATAGACCTCTGGCCGTGCCATGGCACACGGCTCAGACTTCCTATCCGTGGTGAGGTCCACCAGCAGTCATCTTTAGAATTTTTATAGGATTTTCTTAGAAGCAAAGCAACTATATTTGTCATCTATACTGTGGGAAAAAAAGAATGTTTGTAGGAAAACATGCTGCTTCACTTCAAGATAAAGCCAGGAACATTCTTTTGGCATCATGGCTGGTGACAAACAGATGCTGCCATGGGCTCTTTGGTTTGACAAGTTGGCTGCATTTATTTTATGGTAAGGGATGAGGCACAGTCCTCAAAGCCAAGACATCTGTAGTACAGCAGGGCTTAGCACGGGCCTGCACTGCCCAGGTCAACTGCATGTGGATCATTATCTCCTCCATGTGCAGTAGACTGCCCTGCAGGACGTCCCAGGGCTGTTGTTCAGCTGGTCGTTGATGCCTGTGGTATAAAGGGAATAGCAGGCTGTGTACATCTGATGAAGTCATAATTTTGTCCATTTGTCTTTTCACTACATGTCTCTTCAAGCCCCGCAGGTTGACCAGCTCTCTTAGCATGCTGAAACTCAGCTCAAGGTACAAAGGACATCCTATTTCAACAGCACATCCTGC
The DNA here is from genome assembly GCA_013397915.1 of Daphoenositta chrysoptera. Classification (NCBI taxonomy): domain Eukaryota; kingdom Metazoa; phylum Chordata; class Aves; order Passeriformes; genus Daphoenositta; species Daphoenositta chrysoptera. Next base: position 374,586 of record VZRO01000331.1, read on the forward strand.
ATCAATCTCTGAAATCCTGTTAAGCCTTATCAGTGAAGTGAGCCAGAAATCTCCCGGAGAAGCATCAGCAGCCATGATAAGGCCAAAATTCTGCTCATCCAGCTTCATACGAGTAAATGCACTGAAGGGTGGTAAAGCAAATGCTTTCACTTGGTTGCTGTTCACACCTAGCACAGTAAGTATGCTTCAGTGGGGATTGTTACCTGTTTAATGTGGGATATACCAAGATGTGTTAGGCTGTGGATATTCTTTAAAAATGCATGTCTTTCCCATATCTGTCTGTTGACCCATAAAACTTTTAAGTAATTTCCTTAGAACACTGACACCTCAGGAGGATTACTGCTTAGATGGTTGTCTCTACATGTAAAAATGCATTCCAACACAAGCTAAAAACCTTCAGGGATGGGAGATTTCCAGTAAATGGCAGTTGTGAGTCCTGCCTATTGTGGCTCAGCTCAAACAGTTCTAGATTTTTTATTTTTTTATACTGCAAAACTAAAAGCAAAATCCAATACACTGTTTGATAGACAGATTTAAATATTTGAAATCACATAGATTGAATTTGTTGCCATTCACAGCCTGACTATTGTAATTCCTAGAGAAATTCAATGAGGTGATTTTCCCAAAGCTTATTAACTGATCTGAGTTAATGAGTGTGAGGCTTTTGAAGCTCAGATCCAGTGTTTTTTTAGGTCATGTACTCTTGGGTCTGAGAGCAGGTAAAATAAATAGTCCATACTTTTGTCCTAGCAAGTGCATGAAAGGATAAAATAGTCATGTTTTCCCTGAGTCAGTCTAACAGACAAGTCTTATCTTGTCCTCAAGGTGACACCTTGCAAATTAATTTCTGTGAGATTATTAACATTTTGAAAAATAATGAAGTTAGGTTGTTTTATAAAGTTTATGACAGGAAAAAAAAAGGCTGACTATTTTAGGGAAACGGTGATGTTGAGTGATGTTCAGATAGGTCTTCAAACATATAATGGAAGATTTAGTAGTTTTGAAATACTAGAGAAGAAAAAGACTGTGTGAGGTTTAGATACCATCAGCCTATTTTTTTTCTAAAAATCTAAAGATAACTTCATCCAGAAAGGTCAAACTCTACAAGAATTTTTCAAAAGCTGTTCCTTTCCTGAAATAATTAAATGTAAGTTGTACAACAGTTCACTGGGGCAAGCTATGAATCCAGATGGCAGAAACAACAGTTGGGGAAGGGCTGGTAATAATTCAAGTGTTTAATTTGTTAAAGGTTTTGCAAATCCAGCAAGTGTTTGGATGGAAGTGTTACCCATACAGGCTCACATACAAAATGAGCATTATACCACCTCAGATAATGCCTGTTTGAATGAAGAGATTCCATATTAAATAGTATATTTAAATTCCATCTATGAATGCTCTTTAAATAGTTAAGCAACGGTAACTTTTGGTTTCTGAGGAGAGCAGATGGAGAGATGTTCTGGTAAAGCTGCTGAAGAAGAAAGAATGGTTCAATCAGTGAGACCAGCAAAAGCCCCATCTCCTGAATCAAATTTTTTTTCCATGAGGATTGCTTTAGTAGCAGTTCTTGCTCATATGGTTCTGTAAGAGCAATAAATAGAGTATAAATGTTCTGTAAATAGAATTGTCAGAGCAAACTCCTGGTAGTTAGAACAGCACTGCTGACATTCAGTCCTAGTGCTGCAATGAAAGGAGAAAAACTCTGATACTTTGTGCAGCTTGTTACCGAGATGTAATTTCCCCAATTCTGTTAAATTGAAGAGACAAAAAAAAAAAATAGAACGAGATAGGAATGACATGAGACATTATGATCAAGGTTATTCTTTAAGATTTGTTAACTTCTGAAAGATGTCATCAGAAACTCCTTGGGTATGAATTTAGGCAAATATCAAAGTGACTGCATTATAATTTATTTCCACTTATTGTTAAAATGTTCAAGCTTCAGTGAAAGACTGTTAAGAAATGGATAATTTTTGTTTCTAAAGTACATGGTAGTTTTCTGGGGTAATAAAAGATTTCTGGTCCATGAGGATCATGAATAGCAAGCAAAACAGATAGTCTTGGATGCAGACACTTTATTTCAAGGGAAAAACAGATTTTCTCAAGAGAGAACAGCTAGATGAATGGCCCATTAATAAAACCAGTAATATGATAATTTTGTCCTATAGCGCTAATAATCACATTCTAGAACATTTTTAATTATACAAAGCATGCATTTATGAAAAGGTCACATGAAAAACTGTTAGCTACTTTATAAATATCATGGATTATAGTTGTTTATGGGTTTAATAAGTTTTTCTCTCCCAAGGTTAAAGAAATGGCATTAAAGGAGCAAATATTATCCTGGGCTGGTTTTCTGGGCAGTATTTAACATTGCTTATACTGACTGATCGGTGGCATTGGCACATAGTCTGATACAACACGAAAAATTTGGTGGTGAGGGCTCACTGTCCACATTATGTGCTTTTCAGGGTGATTTATTTTCAGAAAAATGTCGTAGTGTGGTCCTTAGACTGAATGAATGGCCATTATCTGTGCTTCTGCATAATGTCTTCCAGCTTTGTTTCAGCTAAGAGGAAACCAGAGCATGTGTTTCAAGACCATTCCACATGATGAACCAAAGCCAGTCAGCCAAGGGGGAAGTTGCTTTCCCTTTTAGTCGCTCTATATCTAAAGAAATACGCTGTTGCAGACACAGCCTGTGACAAGAAATGGGCATATTAGGGGCTTTTTGCCCTAAAAATGTTCAGCTGCATGTAGCATGCCTAATCTGAGGAATCATGTCTATCTGCTGGACATAAATTGATGAAGGAGAGCAGTAATTAAGGTATTGTCTCCAGTGGAATATTTTAAGATTTACCTTATTCCTTTGCTTACAAGGACATGGTATTTCATTTAGCTGAAATGGGCGTCAGTCAGAAATAGCTTGTTAGGACTTGCTCCAAGTCGTGTTTAAGAAAGTGCAAAACATTCTGCAACTATAGGTACCAAGGGACTTCCACATCATATTACCTGCTTTGGTGGAAACAGAATGAAATTATTCTGTGATAGTTGTTCACACCATGATTAGAAACACCTGAAATGCTGGGATACATTCAGAGTCCTTGGCTTTGTCCAGACTGAAATCAGAAGTTTAAAAAGTCTGAGTGACAGACTTCATCAGATCACACCCCATATTCAGCATAATAAACATAATAAATTTAAATATTTAAATCTTGTTAAGAGATAGAGAATGGAACTTTGTTTAGAGAGATTTGTAACATAAATTGCAGCTCCTTCTATTAACAGATAGAAGAACTGAGTAGTATTTCAAACAATATTAATACTTCTAATCTTTTGCTAGATCAGAGGAATCTGAGGCAATTTGAAGGATCACTCTTTGGGCTCAAATACTTGGAAATATTTTCAAGGTATGTAAATTTACTTTTCAGAGGGAGCAGCATAATGAGCGGGCATTTAAACTGCAGATGTAATGAAAGCACCAAATTCAGCAAAGAGATGGAAAATAATCTCTCCCCACTCTCAGTGTACCTCTGGCATCTCAGACTTTGAAAGAAAGCAGTCTTGTGCAGGGATGCACATGGCCTCAGCTGACAGACCACCTCTGTGATGAGCTCCTCTCCGAGGTTCGCAGGGAGCCAGAGTCTCTGCAGTGGCATGTTTTTGTCTCTGTGCTTCTACACACTTGGTGCACTTTGACTGCATTTTAGGAGAGCAGTGTGGTGTTAGACTTTCCTTTTTTTTACTGTCTACTGCATCTTTCCCGTCTGACAGATGCAGAGCTGTCTCAAGGAGGAAGTGTTGTTCTGTGCAAGTCCCTCCTCGAGTGGTTTGTCGTACTTGGCGACTCAGCCTCTGTGTGGATGGCAAAGGGTGAGCTGTGCTGTTCTTTGTGGGATGGTACAGTTTTATTTTTCCTAAAAGAAGAATGACAGTTGCCTAAAAAAAATCATTAACATACATGAAGTTATTCAAATTTTCATGAAGAAGGGCAGACTTAACTATTTGAGCAGTTGGGTTTTTTTCACCAAAAAGGTATTCTGGCTTATTCAAACTTGCTACTTGGCAGAGACAGAAAAAGATTCACTTTCCCTTATTTCAGTCCAGGCTCAGCATTTGAAGTCAGTAACAGAGCCGATGAGGGAGTTGAGTTGTGGGGACCAGAATGCAGTTCCCTCCTCTGCATATGGATATGTCAACACTCAGCTCTCAGGGTACAGGATATTCTGAATTGTTCCTGAACAGCTACTTCTCCCCTTTGCACTAAGTAATCTAATATGACATATTTACTGGAATGGTAACAGCAGTTTGGGAGTTCTTTGCTTTCCCATTCTGTACAGACATTTTAAAGATGAAAAATTAAAAGGTTTAATTTCAAAATTGTCGCAACAAAATGTTTGCACTCATTCAAATTTTTTATCTTCAACATCTTCTAGCGTACTGAACAAGGTTCATAAACCTGATGTGCAGACAGAAATTCTGACTACCTAACCAAATACTCAGCTGCTATAGTAACCAGGCTCACTCCCACATATTTTCAGTTCAGAAAACATTAGGGAGGTCACACTGAAGCAGAATCTCAAAGCAGTTCCACTGTATTTTCATTTTGAGGGAGGAGCCTTAGCACTTATCTGCCTTCCATGGGCCCAGGATAGTATTTTGATACTATTAAAAATATTGTGTGTTGCTGATGTAATCAGACAGGTGTGAACATGAGCTACGGTTGGATGAAAATGGGTTTAAGGATTGCTTTATGAGAGGGGCACATTTATGGCAACAGGAGTGTCTCAGCAGCAGTGCTTTAGCCAAGCAGAAAATAAAAAGGAATGTAGGAGATTTTTATCTTGAGCTTACTTCTGCATTTTTTTCTGAGTTTGGGGTTAGTATTGCAAATTCTGCTACAAAATAAAATGTTTTAAAATAATATTTCTGAGCTTGTCTTCTCTTCCCTATATTGATAAGTACTCATAATTTGGGTTGGGAAAAGTATATGCCAGGCTAAAGCAGGAAACGCTTCTGATTTCATGTGACCCATACATCTGCAATTTACAGGTGATCCTGGGTTTCATGGACATGAGCTATGGGATGAAACTAGAAATGATAGTCCAACCAGTGCAGTCATCATATGCCCCTAAATATGGCAGGTTTTAAATTAAGAAAAAAACTTGACAGCAGGTTTAAAATCCAGAAATTGTGGAGTTTAGTTCAATTAGAGGCAGATTTCAAACAGTATTTAGAGCCTTAAAATTTTCTGGGCTTACTGAAGCATTTGACAGATGCCAGTGCAATTCTCTTTGGAACATCTTGAAGGTCTATTGCATGCCAACAAAAATCATGAACCTCATCAAAATTTTATGCCAAGGTTCTGCTTGAACAGTTAAAGTAAATGGGAACTTGCATAAATGGGCTAATGAAACTCTCCTGTCAACCACACACTCATGCAAAATCCCACTGTCAGTCACTGACTTTATTAAAATTAAAAAGTATTAAAATTATATGAAACAAGTATGGCAAACCAGAAAACACTGTACCAGAATACTAAAAAGATACTGTCAGCTCTAGCCTTCTAAATTACAAGTATAGACAATAGCTTTAAGGACTGTCCCTCTCTACAAAAAAAAGACAAAGATACCAACAATAAAATATCCTCCAAAAATGGACCAGCTGAGCAACTGCTCCCACTGTATCACAGCAGGAGACAATGACATGCAGACAGTGGCAAATCACCCCTAACTCACAGGAGGATGCCCAGCGAGGGCAGACACCTGAAGCAAAGAATGTCATCAATTACCAAAGGAGTACCTGGCCTTCAGCAGCTTAAACAAATTTTCGTCACCAATGGTCTAAACCATATGTGTCCCAGGCTGTCCCTACAGCCAGATGTGCTTCCTCATGTCCCACATACCTTTCTCTTCCACGTCTGGGGACCTGCTGGAGGGCACCAACCTTCCCCATCTGTCTGCAGTTCCAGAGTTCCTCACAGTGGGAACTCAGTGGTGTGCAGATGGTGTGTGTACCCAAACCTTTTCTTCTTCTGTGCATTCAGGATATGGCCATGGAGTTTCCCTGAGAGAAGACCATACTACAGACCAAAGTGTGGCTCTCAGAACATGCCTCCGTGTCCTCTGTTCAAATGCAGATGTTGGGAACACACTGAAGGCAGAAGCATCTAAATGACCTTGGAAGCAAATGCTTCAGTAAAGATCTAGGAATTGGACAGATTAACTGTATAAAGAACACCAAGACTAAAAGGAAATAGCAATAGCTAATCTCCAAAGTGATTCAGAAAAAAAGTAAGGAAGTGTATAGTGACTGTATCACAGATAAAGACACAGCAGCTGCTAGAAAAGGAATGGACGGGACAAATAGACACTACATTGGCACAATGCATGCAATTCTTAATCCAAACAGCTAGCCAGAGATTAAAGTTTTGTAGATTACTCCAGATAATGGGGGAGCCTGAAGTTTGAGTCCAGTATTTTTCTTACTCTGATTACTCTGCAAGCTTTTGTTCATAAAAATGGACAAGTTATTGTTTTCTTGTCCACAAAAAAGGTTGCCTCAGCCACAGTAAATATTTTTATTTTCTCAGTGCAAGGTTTCTCTTGGCCAGGAACTGCAAAGACTCCTGCTGGTTCTTTCCCCATCCCACAATGCTGCCCTTACTGCTTTTATAGGCTTCTCCTACAAGCTTTCTCACATTACCCAGCTCTCCTTCTCCCCATCATCTCCCACTCACACATGCAGAGACACCTGCCTGTGTAGGACCATGCTCAGCAAAATTTCTGTTTCCAAGTACTTTTAAATTCCTGAGCTGCCTCTGCCTTTCATGTAGAAATAGTGATGGATAGTTAGAGTACTATTGGCCTTCTGACTTTCAGGGAAGAATTTAATGACTTCTCACGATCACTTTATGTAAAGTGGTGGTGCCCAGCAGCTTCAGAAAGTTGTAACACAGACTGCAGTAGCAGATACATCTGACCTTGTTTATTATTTTTATTTATTATTATTTATTATCCTGACATAAGGATATCTGATAGTGCAGAATTTCACTACTATTCATCTACCTAAACATGCAGATAGGTATCAGGTGGGATCTACAAAAATGCTGGCACCTGCATTACTTTATAAAGTTACCCCTGAGGACCTGATTCAAAGCCATTGTAGTTACAGAGAAATTACTATTGACTTTATTAGGATTCAGTTGAGATTAATGTTGCACACTTCTTTGCTGCCCTTTGCTGTCTCTGTTCCTGTGATTTGAATTGCTCCCTCAAGGCATTGCAAAAAAAGGATGGAAATGTTAGCAGCAATGCATGGGAAATTGAATACTTGTCCTTCTGATTTTGACAGTATCTGTTTAATACAAAAATAAAAATATTGTTTTAAAACTTCGATAGAATTGTTCATATCTTTTAATGCTGTTATTTATTTTTAAAAATATCTAAACAAATTTTGAAATATTACAGCTTGTTGGAAAAGGAATAAACATGTATGCCACTTACTTGCAGCCTCACTAACTGGAGTAGGGTGACTGAAAAACTATCCCATGTTCCTGCAGCAAACATCATGTCCATGGAAATCATGTGCAAGTATTTAATTTCTACATCACTGAAGAATATATAAAACCTGCCTTCAGTAAATGTTTTCCAATATATCAAAATGCCTGATGAGTTAATGTCAAAATCTCCTTCTCTAGCTTTCCTAGGCATCAAACCAAATACATTAATTAAAACATGATTGTATCAAGCTGTGTGCAGAACAAATAAGGGGACAAGTTTTTGTTGGGTTGGTTTTTGGGTTGGTTTTCTTTTGAGGGGGGTTTTCTTGGTTGGGTGGGTTTTTTAAGGGTATGTGACTGGAAAATGTGTGAATTGGCAGCAAAAAAATATTAAAAGGAAGATGGTATCATAAACTAAGAAACAGAAGGCAGTTATTTTACAATTTTGTAGTGTTGCAGAGAGGAGAAGGATGCTAAATTGAAAACAAGTGTAGTGGTGCATGATTGGTCTGCAAAGGTGAAGAGATAATTTTGGATTTAGAAAGCTTAAACCTGTGATGGTTAAAGAGGAACATTGTGCACAGGACTGCTCTGCATCAAACCTAATGTCTGCCCCAAGCTCATTGCTATGAACTCTTACCCACAGTGTCACTAATGTGATTGAAGACCTATTTCCAGCATCATCTCTACTAGCAGATGAGAACTGGCTGCAGACACTCTGATCAGAACATGTTAGCAATGCATGTGACTTGGTTTTCTACTTCCAGCTGCACAGGTAATCTTTCAAGTTGCCTTTTCCTCATGTATTTAAGAAAAAATTCAGTTTCCTTTGTGCAAACATCTAATTTTCTCTCAGTGATGCATCTATGAGCTTATTAAATTACTTGAAAACAAACATGTCAGCTTTTCTAAAGTTTGGACCTTGATCATGAACATTTAGGTTTCAAAGAGTAAATAGAAGTTTGTTCATTCTTTGGTTTGCTCTTTGACATATAATGTTAATAACAATAATGATAACTTCCTCTATCTAGTATGATTTTAGGGATTACAAGTGTTGAGAAAGGTTTCAATACCCTGACTGGATCTGCCTCTGGTAATTGAGAGATAAATGCTGCTCTTCCAGAGCAGATGAACTCTGTACAACCTCTCCAGAGTCTATGACCTGCCTGAGGAAATCAGATGCAGAAGGGATTCACTCACAGCTCTGGGAGTTTTTGAAAGCATACAGCAGCTTTTTTGTGGAGTCAGAATTAAGGTCTGCTTTGTTAAGGATGTATTTGAACATGAGATTTTCCAGAGCAAAGTTCAAGTGGAGAAGTGAAATTGGGGCAGTTTGACTCAGATCAAGGTGCTGTAGGGGTACGGGCAGGGAAGCTCACACCCAGGTCAGGTTACTCGGGGACAGTGACAACATGGGCAGGTTGGTGAGAGCAGGACAGCCCCATGTTCTGTGGGAAGATATTTCCATAGGGCTCACTAAAGTCCCCCACCAATTTCCTTCAAGACTGAGAAGGTGTTGCAATGGAAAAGATGCTGATGGACATGAGCCCTAATTGGACAAAGTAGGTGGAACACCTCTAGGTACTGTCTCCATCAATAGTTGCCATTAAGATGTAATTCCTTAAACTTTTTTAAACTTGAGAAAATTGCATTTAATCTATACATAGGCTGAAGACCTCTCAGTGATATTCTTTGAGCTTAATGTGCCAATTTCAGTCTAGTATCAAAATCTAAATTTTCTCAAAACTGCTAAAATCCTGTCAAAAAGTCATGCTTTTAGGATGTGCTCTTTCTCTAGTCCTCCCGTGGCCTGATTTGAACTCAAAGCTTGTTGATTCTAATTTTCACATACTAAAATAAGGTATTAATCCTGTAGTACAGATCAAGCAGTGTGCTCATAGCCTGTATTAAAGTGACCAAGGTGAAATTAGATGGCACTCTGGTCGTTTACTTCAGGGCAAACACCTTCACATGAATAAAATATGTAGGAAGTGTTGACATTAGCTGTTACAAGCCTTCAGATCCTCTCCAGTAGGTTAAAAATTAGCCTGGAGGTCAAGTTTAAGTGATGAAAATGTTATTAAATCCTCTACACTGATAATTTAAAATTTATTTACACTAACAGCTGGATCATACGCAGCAACAAACCTGAAACATAATGCAATTCTCTAGCGTAGGTATTCCTACACAACACGGTGACACATAACCATGCAAATGAAAAATTACTCAAACCACTTACATAATTAAGGAAATAAAAGATTAAATATGAATTTAAGCAGAAGGAGATAACTGTTTGCTTATAGAAATGACAAAGCAATGCTGGCAGCTAATGCAATGGTTTTACTGCAGTGAGATGAAGGAATGTGTCTGAATATGCAATACAGGTGAGTGTCTTCAGCATCACTGTAGAATAGCATGAAGCATTTCCTGGATGTGCTTTTATTTAATGCATTTGCACACAAAATATCTCACACTTGATAGCTAGCATGAGCTATTTTGTCATCTAAAATAAGAACAAAACATAGTGACTAAAGAGAATATCGATATTTGAGATTAGTGTTGAGTCAGCTTGTTTGCTGTGCAGAAAAAATCCCTGTAAAATACAAAGTGAAAGTGAGATAAGGGAGGAGAACAATAAAATGTGTTATGAAAAATAGGAAGTAAAATCATTATGTCCGTGTGATGGGTGGGCAGGTACATGGTGACGAGCAGGCAGAGGAATTTGAGGATTCTGGAAGAACTAACTGTTTCAACAATACTCTTCCTCAAGAACTGAATACACCAAACTCAAATTCCAGTCTTCCAATCATAGAATAGAATGGCTTGAGTTGGAAGAGGCCTTATAGATCAAGCCTCATAGGGCTGCTCTCCATCTGTTCATCCTCCAGCCTGTATTGATACCGAAGGTTGCCCTGATCCAGATGCATCACCTTGCACTTGGTCTTACTAAACCTCAAGATATTCTCATGGGCCCATTTCTTGAGCCTGTCCAGGTCCTTCTAGATGAATCCCATCCTTCAGGAGCACCAACTGCACCACTCAGGCTGCTGTCATCTGAAAATTTGCCAAGGGTGCATCCAATCCCTTAATCTCATGCTCCCATTTGTAATGTTTCTTTCAGCCAACATACATTTTCCATTCAGTTATAATACAAGGAATTTTCCAATTCTGTCCCTGAAAAACAGTTGCATTGTATAACTACAGTGCAACAGCTACTGTGCTCTGTTGTAGACATAACAACGTATTGCCAGGGAGAGACAAGGCACAGAAGGAGAGCCAGAGGAGAGAGAAGTTATAAATTATTTCAGTTATCAGGAATGTATGAACAGGAGTTAAAATATTTTTCAACTTTTTTTCCCCCTGCACAATATTCAGTATATAACAAATCACAAAAAAAATCAGAGTGAAGGATACTTAGAGGAAGACTTGGAAATGAGAGGGAAAGAACCGGATAAATTCACAAGGCAATGAGGTATTAAGTGCTCTTTGCATGCTATCCTGATTACTTCATCTTTCATTTAAGTGGTCTTTGGGTCTGGTGAATTTCCCATGTCCTTCAGTCACTGTCTCTGGTCATCCTTCAAGCTTGCACTCAGTGAAATGTCAACCCTACCTCCAGACAAAGAGAACTAGTTAAGAGGATTGGCAACAAGGCTTAGACTCTGTTATGCCAAGTTTGCCTTTCAGTCCCGCAGCAGAATCAGAAAAATCTGTGTAGGTATGAGAACATGGCTGAGCTTGGAGGCCAAAGCTGTGAGCTTTACTTTTCCCAAGCAAACAATATTAGAGGGCATTTGTGAGTCTGCAGCAGGTTGTCTCGTGAAAGGACAGTCTAAACTGGAGAGTTGGACAAGGTGGAGGCATTGACACTATTCTTTTCTAGCACCATTCCCCCACCCTCACTGCAGGATCATACAAAAGGAAGGGCATCTCCCCTAAAACTCCATGGGGATAGCCTGGCTCCTCCTGGTTAAGAAGGAGCTGCTTGTGGCAGGATTTGGGTTCTGGCACTCTGACCTCCTCCCTCTTAATTTTGGCTTGCCAGCCAGCTGCCCACAGAATGGGCAATTGGAGCATCTGCTCTTTGCCTTTGTTGCTCCTCCAGTCCTCTTATCACCCACACTAGTTTGAAGTGCCTTTCTATGAGACACGAGAAATGGAGAGCTTTTATTTTTCTTTTTGAAAAGAACTGGCTTATCGAAGAGAATGAAATATTTTCTCATTACACATTAGTAATCACTCATTGTGTGTAAAATTACTAATATAAGAAATTTTTTAAAAACAGTGCCAGACTGGGATGGTAAACTAATTTTTTTTTGTTCCTAACAATTGTAGGAGATTTTTGAGAAAATATGTTTCTTCTGTGCTCTTAGGTTCCTCTTTCTTCAGGGTTAGTTGTTTATTTAGCTTGCTTTAGAAGTGCCGTTTCTTGAGGGTTTTTCTTCTCCTTTCAATACTTAAACCATAGTCTTTCTATGAGATGTATTAATTAGAAATTTGAAACTGGGGTTGTTTGTAGAATCCTGCTGTGGTCCATGACATTAAAAATTATTCTTGTTTTGGTTTGGTTTTTTTTGTTTTGTTTGTTTTCTTAAGCAGAAGGTTTTTTGGATTCATCTATATGTATATATGCATATATACACACACGTATACAATATACATATATGTAACAACTCTGGGATTAGTCTCTGATCAAAGGAAAGAGCATCAGAAGGCCTTAGCTGCTGCAAAGCTGAGCTCCACCACAGCTCCTCTTTGCAGAAGTGGTTGCTCCTCTTTCCCTGTCACTTCTGGAACCAGGGATAGAGCCAGAGAAGGTGCACATCGCACCTCAGAGCCCATGCATATGCACACATACAGCCACATCAGTCTCAAGAAAATTCAAACCCAAATATGTTTCTAGTCCAGAAAATTACCATTTCTGCCAGGCAGTTTCTGGGACTGGATCTCCCATCAAAGCAGGACTTCATTCACTATCATCCGTGGGAAGCCGAAGAAGAGTGTCTGGGAGGAAGCAGTACCAAGAGGGAATCTGTTGTCTTTGATTTACTCCTTAAATACATGAGGCAATTGTGTCTGAGGAGTGTCTTATAACATTGATCCTGGCCCTTAAAAATGTCATAGGAAACACTGCCCATGCTTGTAACATGATTCCTTTTCTTACTTGGAGCAAGTGAGAAAATAGGATGTGTAGGATGGAAGATAAGTATTAGACAACTAAAGTAATCTCATAACTTATTCTTTACGTGAATCACTTATTCTAGGACATGTTTGTCCAATCTTTACAAAACTTCAAGTTATCCTTCAAAGTGCAGTGTGGGCTGGGCTGAGTCAACATGCCAACCTACAATCCATGCCAGCATCCTCACTCTTCCCTCTCTCTTTTCAGATCCAATTGAGGTGCATATCAAAACCAAAACCCAAGATGGTCACACACATGAGGGGCTTCTTTTCTCATGCCAGATGCTAGAATGGGTCTTGTGTGGAATTGCAAAAGATACCCCGTGTAAAACAACAGAACAGGTGGTTTCAGTGATGTCACAAGGGTGGAAGATAAAGCCACTAGTTTCTGCTCCCTTTTTCATCACCTCTTTGACACACTGGTGTGTAAGTTTCCTGGCATTAAGTACAGGCTATACATCACTTCTCCTTCTGCTTCTTGCAGCAGCCCAAATTTCTGGATGATTTTCAAAGGTAAATAGTCAAGCTCTGGGATTTTGGTGAACCGATGCCACTGCCACCTGAGGTGGGTTTTAGGACAGTAAAATGCATTCTGTCACAGTGATGCTGTGGGACTTCTGAGAGGAACATGCCAGGTGGGAAACTATAGGGAAGTATGGAAAGACTCTGACATTTCTTTTCCCAAAGGAGCAATGAAATTCTTACTTTGGAAGTTCTTTCTTTTGCATCATGAATAGAAGTTCAGGATAGATAAGTAATATGACGTAGTGATTAAGTTTTTCCTAAGTTAATACTAGAACTAAAAGTAAGTCTTAGACCAAGGTAATTAGGATAAGAAATTTTATTATGAACAGAATGCAGGATTCAGCTGCAATGTTTAAGAGCATAATCTTGTATTAATATAATCCTTCCATATAGCCTTGTGGACCTCAGATATTCTCAATTATGGCAAAGAATCATCTGGAAACCAGCCAAAAAGAGTATAACCTAAAACTTCTCTTGTTCTATGTTTCAGCAAATTTCTCTTTATTATTCTACGCTGAAAGCAATTTGTCACTGTGGGAGATCAGTTAGAAATCAGATTTCAATTACTTCTTCAGTTAGCAAAGCAAAAGCATAAAAAATTGTGGCAGGAAAAGAAGGCATATTCACAAAGGACTTATTACAGTTTTGCTCTGTAGTTGAAAACTAGTCTGTCTGTAGGAAAATACAAGACTTGGCATGTGTGTTTTTAAGCAACACATGTTTCCAGACCTTGTCCCTCTAGTGGAATCTTAATAAAATACTGATAAGATATATGATACCAGAGTAGCAGATATTACTATGGGGAGTATGACATAGATAAACCACATAGCTAAGACAGCACAACTAGAACTCAGCTTGTAAAATGCAAGAAAATACTCAGAAAAATACTTAGAAACTAAAAGAGGAAACCTTCCATTTTACAGCTTGCCAGTTTTTCCAGAATTATATAAATCTATTATCACTCTTTCAATAAAGTCATTGCTAGAAAAAGACTGAAACTTTATTTCCTCAAATGTTTCTGAATTTGCATCAGCAAAGATGGTTTTGATTTTTCGGGTCTTTCTCTTTAAAAAAGGTCAAGTTACCTAGAGATGCTTTTGATCAAAATGTTGCCCTTAGCAGTATGCAGAAACAATAAAGGAAAGAAAACAAAGAGAGATAAGGCAATGGATTTTGATCAGTGGCTATTCTGGTACAGTCCTTTAGTTCAGGACTGAATATCTTGAACAAAGATACTGTCCCACCAAAACAAAAAAACCCTAACCACCTTAGTTTTCAGAACTTAGTAGGACTTTCTACTGTCTCATACTTTGCACACCCAAATTAAGAATTTCTCACCCGGTACACATTTGATTCTCAATTTTGGCTATTTTTTCTAATTAAAAAATCCCATGTATAATAACTTCTAAGTGCTCATTAACTAAGGAATGTGTGCTGGTTGTTTTTAGAAGTTGGATATACAGATTCCCTTTTTAATTGCAGCAGCAGCAGATGGATATAGTAGAAATTATTTGACTTCTCTGTGGTTTATTTTTGTCACTTATACTCCTAGAGATAATGACAGAAAAATGTGTTTGGACACACAACTTGTCTTCCCAAATTAGGAGGCTAACTTCCATATATATTAAATGAAGTTGAGATCATCTAGAGGCAACTGAGATTGATCTGAGTATCTTCTTCATAGTAAATTGAGAAATTTGGTCTGTGGCTGATTTTTTTCAAATGAACAACCTATCATAGGGCTCATTTCTACAGACAGATACTTGCAGAACAAGATTGAGGACATGAAAAGGCAGGGTTATTCAGAAGACAAAAAATAGGTTCACTGTTCTAGAGGGCCTAGTGTGATCTACTACACAGTGTATTTTTAAAGATGCAGTCGTGAAGTTCCTTTATGGAATACCATGTTTGCTACATAGCACCCCAATTTTATTGCAGAAAAAGAGACTAAACAAGCTATGCTGAAATCAGATCTGCTTTGATTTAAGAAGTCCCTTCAAATATAAATTTTTCTCACAAGGGAGGCAGCTGCAAGTTCCTCATATGTCAGTTCTTAAAAATAGAGAGATCAAAGCAATCAGAGAGGATTTTACAGTCATATAAACCTGTGCTGTAAGTATATATGTTTCTCACCAACTTCCAGTGATTATTATTTTTGTGCCTAATTACTAATGATAGTAATGTAAATAGCACTTTTTTTTCTACCAATTCCAGAAGAACTGTAAAAATTAAATTAATTTGCCAATCTTCTTCCTCCTTTCTCTTCTTTCTGCTTCTTCCACTCCATGTGTGGTCTTTCCAGACCACATAGGCTAAATACCAACTCTAGCCATGGTCTTTCACAATTTCTGTAAGGAAGTAGCAATTGATAAAGAACATCTTTTGTCATCACAGTGGGTGTTTATATATATTTTATATATTAGCTCTGTAGGTGTTTGCACAGAGAACACCTGAAAGTGTTCTCTGTGCAAACACCTACAGAGCTAATGGAGAAAAATTCTACTTTTGGGTTGCAATAAAATAATTGCACCTTGCATCCCTCTTAAACTCCTGCATTTGGATGAGGTATTCATAAAATGTGTCTATGATCTCATCTTTGAAGGGAGAATGACACATAAAGCTGTTAATGCAGCTGTAGAAGTCTACATTTAAAGTGGCCAAAACCCCATAGTTCCTCCTCCTAACTGACCTCACACCAAATCACAAGCTATACCATCACAAAACCCTAATGTGTAGAAACATCAGGACTCTTCAGTGATTTGTAATTTGGACACTGCTACACCAACCAGGCAAGCAAGCTCCAAGCTCTGCCAGGGACAAGTACACAAGAGGCTGTGAGAGAGCACAGCCGGAACAGCTGACCTGAACTGGCCAAAGGGATATCTTGTACCTTAGAATGTCATGCCCAGTACATAAACTGGTGGATTTACACAGAAAGGGAGCCAATCGTGGTTTGGAGATAGATTTTGCATCAGCAAGCAGGTGGTGAGCTACTCTATTGTCCATCACTTGTCATTCATGGGTTTTCTTTCTCTCTCTCTCTCCTCCTTTTTTCTTATTATTTTTGCTGTTGTTGCAATATTATACTTTACTTCATTTTAACTACTTAACTGTTATTATCTCAACCAGCAAGTTTTACTTTTCTGATTCTCCTCCCCATCCCACCAGGATAGGGGAGAAGTGAGTGAGTGATTGTGTGGTGCTTAGTTGCCAGTTGGGGTTAAACCACAACATCCTCCCAAGTCACCCAACCTCGCTTTCACTGGCCATACACTTTCTTTTTTCCACCTTAGCTCCAGACAAAGATCCCTGGTCAGCCAAGCCAGCCTTCTGCCTCACCAGTTTGACCTCCAATATTTTGGAATTGCATATTCCCATGCTCTGAGAAGGTGTTGTTTAAAATGTGACCACACTGGTGGATCCCAGCATCTTCAAAACCATTTTCCTAAGGGGCCTTACAAACTAGTTTCCTGAGCAGCCTGTAGTCTGCTCTTCTCAAATTCAGTTATGCTGGCTGTTTTCCGCCTGTCATCAGATATTTTAAATTCAACTGCTTCATGGTCCAAATAGTCCACCAATCACCAATTCACCCATGAGGCCTTCTTGTCAGCAAGCAACAAATCAAGGAGGATACCTTTCCTAGTCAGCTCCCTTAGTACCTGTATCAATTTATACTCATAGCTACTCATCTCATACCCATACTGTGCGTGTTCCTCAACAGAAGAGGATAAAACACCTCACCTCTCAACCTCAGAAAGGCTAAGTGACCTGATGTTCCTCCCCTAATCAGTGAGGCTGAGAAAGAGGATCTGCTCCAAACAGACATTTTGTGGGGAAGCAGAGGGAGATAGTGTGGGAGTAACTGGGGTATAGATGTTCCTGTTTCAAGAATTACCTTAAGGAGAAAGTCACATTACAGACCATGTTACCATATTTAGAGATACAGATTGTTTAGGTTTACAAACAAAACCACCAGAAATACACGTTTTTAAAATATAACTGTAAAACTCCCAGTTTTAACCAGGTCCTCATATTTTTCCTACTTCTGTATTCAATCAATAAAAATGTTGTGACAAATTAATAGGAAAAAAAACCTTCTTATCTGTAACATTATTATATGAAGTTTCTTTTCTTGTGTTTCTTCTTTTTCTGTCTTGTTGCCTACAAATAAATGAAAAATGAGCTACTTAAAGAAAGGACAAGTCAGAACATTTAGGTGAGGAAATTCAGATGGTATCCAAAATAAACAAGTTTAAAGCAGTTAACAGTGACAGTTCCCCATCAACCAGAGATGTCACCAAGACTAGTTGCCAGAAAAGAAAATGGGCTTTGAGCAAGATGGGAGAAGCTGCCCAGACTGTTGCAGGCAGAAGCACCCAGCAAGGTGAAAACGTGCTGCTTCTCCCAAAACAGACATCATCACATCAAGCAGACAATCTGCCTATGTCATGCTCAGAGGTTTAGGCTGCCCTTACATAAGGTTTCATTTGAAATGCTGACATGTGTTCAATGAGTCTGTACTATGGAATAGAGTGGGGAACAGACAGAGGTGTTTACGTCTCTTCCTTTTTTCAGGATGTCCATAAAGTCAGACCCATTCCTACCTCAAGTGTTTAGTGGTAGACCATCAGTTGCTGTGGAAGAGGGACCTGCCTGGGGAGCAAGGAGATGAAGGAAGGCTTAAGGCTGCTCTGGAGCACCACAGCACAGCTAAAGAAACAGTGGGGGGGATGCTTTCTTTGTGTGACCTGATTTTACATGCTTTTCACTTCCAAATTCTGTCTGTATTTTCTTCTGGGGACAGGTAGTATGTCCTCAGACCCCAGCCCTGGCTGGAGCAGCTAACACGCAGCTGATACAGAAGGCGTGGTCACTCAGAGGTTGGGTGGAAAAGGTCCTCAAACTGATAGTACAACATTAGACAGGAGCCCTGAAGTCTTCAGAGAGGAGCCAGCTCAGCCAACAGCCCAGGAGGCAAATGAAAGGCAAAGTGAAAAAGTTATTTGGAAATTAGCAGTAAATGCTTCTGAACTTCCACCATGCTCTAGTGTAGCTGCATGTTCCTCCTTTCTTACCACCTTTTCCACTTTCTCTTTTTTTTTTTTACCTTCCTTTCCTTCTCTATTCTCACTTCCTCCTTGGTTTACTTGATTTTCTCCACCTGCTATGTGCCTATTCCTCTGCCTCTCTGCTGTCCGCTCCCCATCCTTGCTTTCACAAAGCAGGCGGCAAGTCCTACTGAACTTGATCTCACATACCTTCCCATTTTAGTATCTTCCCTTGCTGTGCAGCAACCAGTGCAAGCAAGGTGCATGTCAACTAAACATCTGTTCTGGCAACAGTTGTCGTTCAAACTTGTCAGAGTGCAAGTGAATTATTGGATTTCAAAGTAATTGTGCATTTTATTTTGGGGTATACCATTAAGAGTTTTATCTTTCATGCTCGGACAGTTTCTGCAAATGAAGTTCAGAATATTTTGCTCAGGATATTTTGATCTTGAGCATCATAACAGTATTTACAGGGAGAGAAAAGCTAAACAGTTTCTTTGAGAAGCT
>VZRO01000334.1:0-49691 GCA_013397915.1 Daphoenositta chrysoptera
TACTTCAGTTACCCAGGTTATGGCATAAGGTGTTGGTCTTGCCTAATGAATGACCTGGATGCTCTGAAACTCCAGCTGATGATGCTCTGAGGGCCATCTGTGTCCTCAGCTCCCAGTTTCTCATAAGCTCTTTGGAGTGAGGGCCTGTGTATTTTATGCTGCCATCACAAATAACAGACTCTCAGCTTGATATCCGTGATCGACTGTGCGTGTCACATTTCATGCCATAAAAAACATATCCTCAAGGTTAGAACAGTGAACACGCTTTTGGCTTCCCTGCCATTTGTAGTTCAGTTTACCTGCACCACTTCTGTCACTGTGTGTTGCTACTTTTCTCCTCAGAAAATTTCCAGAGCCCTCTGGGAGAAGAAACAGGCTCTATTTACTGACATTTTTTCCAAGTTATTTTGAGCAGGCACTTCTTGTAGGCTCTAAACAGGATCTCTCAGCCAGAAGCCTTCAGTCAGAACCTACCAAGCCCAACGACTTCCTTCTTTTAAAAAGGTCTGAATTATCCATTAAATATCACAGCATCCTGAAGAACACCCATAGGACCTCTCTGCTCTCCTCCTTGGTGGAGGTTTGAGCTGGCACTCAGTTCAGCTGCTGGGAGTCTTCTCTGTTGGATGCCATGGCTCCATGTGCACACACGTGGGTTAGTCCATGCCATTAATTAATGGGCAATGCAGCTGCAAGTTCCATTTCCAGGGAGTGCCAGGGCTGAAATGTGGCCTGAAGCACATTGAGGCACTGTGGACACAGCCTGGGTGAGGAGGAGCCTTTCCTTGTTTCTGCACAGGGTGAAGCCAGGGTCAATAGGATGGGGAGGATTCATCCCATGCCATCTGCTTCCTCTCTGGCAAACCTCAGTGCAGGGCAGGGGAGTGTCCTCCTGTGGCTCACCCCTTTTTGTGTCTCCAAGGGATGCAGCCCTGCCAGGCAGCTGTGGGCAATAGTTGTGTATGCCCTGACACCCTGGCTTCCCAGTTCACATTTGCTGATGGTCCTCGTGCCAGAGGCAAAGTTTACTTGACAGAGGCCATATTCTGCAGTGCTCAGGCTGGCTCTAAGATCCTACCCAGGGAATAGATAAACAGAACAATGTTTGAGCCTCTGGTACACTTTAATGTCATTTCCAGGGAAATATATGTGTCATAACAACACAGAGCAGGCATAGTTCCCTTGCTTTCGATCTGCCTGGTGCCAGGGTCCACGTCATCTCAGCATTGAAACAGATCCAGCAAGTTCATGGTAACTTTGCTCTCTGAAGAAGTGCCTCTTTTGCCCCTTGGTCTGTACTTGTCTCTTGTCTTCCAGCAGTGTTCCTTACCCCTGTCAAGGAATGTCACGTACTGTTATGTTAACATCTAATTTTCACTGGAAACCCTAGGGAATTGGGCCCTTATCTCCACATACCATGCACATCAAAATGGTTTAATCAAGCCTATTAATTCCAGGGCTTGCTGCTGATCTGGATAAAACACTGCCCTTTCCCAGCACTGAAGCTTTGTAGCCAAGTTTCACATTGCAGCACTCTTTATGAAATTTTTTCTCTGCTCCTTGGGGCTGAATACATTCCCCTATGGTCCCCCAGGTCTTACAGAGAGGTGCCAGGGTTCTGCTCTGAGACTCAGATTGATTTGGGCTGATTTTCCAGACCAGAAGTATCACATCAGTTTGACAATTTGGGCTTGAGAGTCCTTGGTGTCACATCCTGGTGCTCTGAGTGGTCCCTGCCACTTCCAAACGTCAGCTCAGGGCAACTGCAGAGCCTAGGAAGGTATCTGAGAGCAGAGAGAAAACTCAGCAATGTGCCAAGACCAGGGCAAAACTCAGGGGGTGTCATTACAGATGTGGCACTGGGGGACCTGAGGAAGCAGACATGCCTTTGTCCTTGTCTGAGCATGCCTGCTTTAGGGAGGGGGCGTGGGGCATGGCTTATTCATCAGAAGGCACAGCCTGGGCAAGAAACAAACTTCAGAGAACTAGACATGGGAAGATTAGATACAGGAGGATGGTTACAAGCATCTTCCTCACCAGATGAAGAAGTGGACCAGATTCTTCCATCTTTTCCCACCTCCAGCAATGTTTCACCTCATGGCTCACCCCGGACTCTTAAGCCCAAAGTCTCCAACAGCTGTGGGGATGTCTTGTGTTTAAAGCAGCCATGAGACGTGTGCCCATTGGCCCAGGGCTGCTCGAGATGTGCTGCTGCTTGCTTTTCTGGGAAAGGGTTCTTGCAACATGAAAGAAGTGCAGGCAAACAAGAGTCCTGGAGAGAGAAGTGACAGGCAGCAGCTGGAGCCAGTGGGTGACCTGCCGAGTGACAGAGCAGTTGGGCTCCTCACTACGCTGCTACTATTTTGGAAACATCAATAAACAGAAGAGGCCAGATCAATCTCGCAGGGCTCCAACACAAACTCTGAGGAGCCCTGTGGACATCGGTGGCACCAGCAGCCTGAGACACCAGTTTGTCCATACGAACTCTGCTTCGTTTGCACTGTGGGCAAACTCATTGGATTTAGCCACTGAAAACATTGTTAGCAGTTCACTAATTAGCAGATCTCAGCTCCTTTGCTGGTGCAAGCTTGCACTGAGGAATTCATGCTCATTGTGCCACGGAGAATATGACTTCAACTTCTGCGGGGGAGCTTTCAAGCAGCTGGAAAAAAGTATGGATGTTTATATTTTTAAAAAGGGATTGTTTTTGCTGCTGTCAATTATTAATGGCTCTCAGGTCAGGCTAAGGAACAATGCCAGGGATAAATTACCCTGTACGCTATTCATATATGCTCTACCCAATTGTTTCCTTCTCAGCTAGAGGATTCACCTCGCAATGAACTCCTTGGCATTTGGAAAAAGAGGACTGACAAAGCAATGAACTCGGTGTGCCCATTTATTTATGCATTGACATCTTTCCTACTTTGTCAGGTGTGTTTAATCAAAAAGAAGCAGGAAATGCATTATAATTATAAACGTATTACTGCAGAAGAAAAAGGCTGCCCTTGGAAAGGACTGCATTGTTTGATAAACGGTTACAGTGAAAAAACACAGGCTTAACCTACGACTCTTTGCTGAGATCAAAGCAAAGCTGCCACCACAGGCTGCCTGTGCAGCAGGACTCAGCTCTGCGTTTGCAGCAAGGCAAGGGGAAGAAAGTTGAAAAGAAAATGCAATCTCCTCCCTTCCTCTTCTTTTTTTGCCTGAAACTTTTCCCCTAGTATAAAAAAAAAAAAAAAGACTCAAACATTAAATATTTGTTGTTAAAATTAATAGAATTAGTGATGAACCCAGCTGAGAACACAATAATTAGGGCCAGGTCCCAAGCCCCTTGTTGAAACCATGGAGAGACATTGTTTTCAACAGGTTCTGACTTGGGATTCTGATCAGCCAAAGCAAAGGTGGAGTTAGAGAATAACCCTTGGAGATTCTGGATGTCCTGCAGTCTTTTCATGTGACCTTGCCCAAACTTGCAAGCATTCCTTAACTGTGAGGACAGCTGAACCCCAGTCAGTAATGTGCTGCTGCTGTGAAACGCAAAATCCTTCTGGACTCTGAGTGCAGGAATGCTGTAGGTAAGATGCAGAAAGGGTTTATTGCCCTTCTCAGCACTGCAAGGCTGAGCCATGGCCCTGCATTTAAATAAGTAAAAAACCACCAACAGAGAAACTGAAAATTGTCCAGAGGAGAGCAACAACAATGATCAGAGGTCTAGAAAACATGACTTATGAGGAAAGATTGAAAGGGCTGGGTTTGTTTAGTCTACAGACGTTGAAACATCCTAATAAATTTTAGAGATGTAAAAAATATATGGTATCCAAGAGGGTAATTGATTGCCCTTTATCTCTGTGGCAGAAAGTAGAGCAGAGAAAATAGGTAGTATTAAAAGCTCTGAGGCCAATAACACCTCAAGTATGTTACTTGGGGAAGGACCAAATCATCTCTCGTGGGAGATTTCCAGTGTTTGGGACAAATACCATGAGGGACTGGGTAGCTCACTGTCCCGTGGAACAGGCTGCTCTCAGCCATGTAGGGACTAGGTAACTCACTGTCCCATGCCATGTGGTCCTACGGTTTCCAAGATCTAGTGACTGTGTCAGGACACCTGAGAATAAGGCCTTGGAGATTAAGATCTTTTAGAGCACTCCCCGAGTTGAAAAAATGCAGCAGGTACTCAACCCTTCTAGAAGTTGATTGTCAATCAACAAATCTTTTTTAAAAGCCTCTTTTCTGTGGCTTCCATGGCTATTAAATGAAAAGCAACAAATTCCCACCTTTTCAGGAGCCATCATTGTATTTGTGAAGTAACTTGCTGTTCTCCCATGGGGG
The DNA here is from genome assembly GCA_013397915.1 of Daphoenositta chrysoptera. NCBI lineage: Eukaryota > Metazoa > Chordata > Aves > Passeriformes > Daphoenositta > Daphoenositta chrysoptera. Next base: position 4,330 of record VZRO01000334.1, read on the forward strand.
ATTCCCATCTAAATGAGTAATCAAATACTTGAATATTTAGATGATGAGACCTCTGAAAAAGCGTGTAAAAGTGTATCAGGTAGTGAAAACCTTGCAGATCCTGCTCTGAAAAGTCCTATTTCGACACTGGAGAAAGAGGTACCTTGGCCAACCTTTGCTAGGGGTGCTTTTACAACTGTAAGGCAGTGAGGATGATATTAGGTACTGGTCTAGGTGGGCTGGGTGGTGGTCAGCCCTGATTAGGAAAGCAACATCCCTTCTCCCCACAGCACCCACCCAGAGCTGCATATCCCATCCTGTAGCTGCATGTGCTGCTTCCCTACCCATAACTGAGTAACTCTGCTACCCCTGGTCTGTCTTGGAAAGGCCCAACACTGTTTTCTGATTTCAACCCTTCTTCTTCAAAGGGCCCCAAAGGCCTTGTCAGAGTTTGTATCAAAACTGACCACAACACAGAAGCCTATTAGAATTTTTGAATTCTAATTCAGGTTTTGAATTTACTGCCCGGAAATCCCAAATTCCTTGAATTATGGGCATGAGGTGAGAAGTTTGTGAAGGGAGGGAGCACAGGGTTGCAGCCACAGCAGAGCTGGCCATAGCCCTTGGCATCTCCAACGATTTGGGGGTGAAGTGAGGGCTCCTCAAGAGATGGAGGAAAGATGCTGTGCTTAATCCTGCTGCAACCCTGCCTCTTTTTTGCACTCCCCATTTGCTGCCCAGCTACAGCTGTGCAAGATACTGCTTGGTCCCACATGAACACAGAGAAAATCACTGGTTACATGATACGGGAATTAAAAAAACCCAGTTTGCTTCCAAGCATAAACCAATGACTGTGGCAATGGTTTGCAAACATGGGATTATGGCCTCAAGTCAACTTTTTTTCCCTCAGTTTTGGGTACAGTCACGAGCCTGGCAGGAATCCGTGTCAGCTAAAATGCATGGCAGCAACTGGCGTCTCCCGGAGTTTGGAGCTGAGTGGGGTCACAACAGGAAGGAGTTTGGGAAGGCAGCACTGCAGGGCTGGGAATAAACATTTCCCTGGGGCAGACTTTCCATAATTGGCCATGACAAGGCTTCTTTCTCCAGAGAGCTGGAGCTGGTCTGTGAGGAAGCAGGATGAATCACTGCTCCAGCTCAATTTGGCAAGTGCCATGATTTAGTTCTGCTTTGCACAGGGAGGAGATGATGATATAGACTGAAAGACAGAAGAGAAGTCTAGCCAAAGGCTTCTGAGCTGGGAGAGGAGTTTGAGTTCCCACTCATTTTTTGCAGGTTTACTCAGATCCTTAGAAGGAAACCCTGGCAATACCCACTGGTGCAAAAACAATTCCCCTTATCAACAAAGGGAGGGAACAATAGGGACTCCTAAACACAAAGCTCATGCAAACAATAATAGCCCTTTTATTTTGCATTGTTAAACCAGCAGTTGATACCAAATACTTCCTTCCAGCCCTCCACTTTGTTAACTATTTCTGTCACACTCCTGCTCCATTTATGGGAAGGGATCTTAGTGTCTGGAGCTGGTTTTCTGCAATGTGGTTGTGACCTGTGACCACGTGGCTGTGCAGCCTTTGGTGAAGAGGAAGGTTGAGTGTGGTTTCCTCATGCCATCCTATACCCTTCGAAAAGTCCCACTTTCTCTCAAATATGAAGAAAAAGGGGTGTTGTTTCTGCCATCCTTTCTCTGGATGGTGGTCATCAGTGCTATCTGTAAAGCTCCTTGCTATCTCAGCAATCTTACCAAGCCCAGTGACCTAACAGCAGTTCACAGCCTGTTCAGTGTCTGATGATTAATCCCCTCCCTTTAAAAGTATGCACTTAGTGGCAGAACCCCACGAAAATATTGGTGGGGCCAGAGCTGTTTTGCCAAGTGGCAGATTTAGACTTGCTCTTCTTGGAAAGCTGGCTTCCTGTCACTGGCTTTGTCTCATGGGCTTTTTTCCAGTGGTTTGGAGAGAGGAGAAAGGGAAAAAGAAATTGTTCCTCCCAAATACCTCTTCTCTTTTACATCCCCTTTCCTCCATGTGTCCTCTTTGCTATTCCAGATTTCAGGAACTCCATCAGCCAAAGTCATCCTAACTAACCCCACTGCTATTCCTCATGCAAAAGGAAAGGGAAGATCCCTGCAAAACAAGATCCCTTGAAAAAGGAGATGCAGACAATCCTAATTTCCATCCTGTCTTCTCGTGCTCCTTCGGAGGGCAGGCAGATGGAACAAAAACCTTCCCTGCACTGTGGAAGAGTGTTAGCTCAGAAAAGTCAAATCTGCATCTTGTTGCAATATGAAAGTTCAGATCAAAGTATCGGTATTTTGCCAATTTCTAATTTGCTGTTAGGAACATTACATTTTTATTTCTTATGAGCTGACTACCCCAGTGAACTCAGGCAGCTGCTCCTGGGCTGGCTACAAGACCGGAGCTTGGGGCTTCCTATTGTAAACACTCCCACCACTGGAATAGAAAGCTCAGTCAGCACTGAGCAGCAAAGGGCTGTGGCAGGCAGCTGGGTTTGCATGACAACAAAGATCTGACTTTCCCTGGAGATACCAACACCCCTATTCACTTTTCATTTTAAAGCCTGTACAAGGACAAATCCCACACTGGGTTCTTACCCAGTATCTTTCTCCTGTTTCCTCTTGAGATGCTGGGTAAGGCCTCCAGACTGGACTCAGCAGCACCACATGCAATATCAGCCAGGTGAACACAGCGTGAGCACAAAGCTCATGACCTTTCTGGCACAGGGTCTGGGAAGGACTAACGCTGTTGGTGCCTTCAAGGTCAGGAGTTTGCATGACCCCACGAAGATTCCCCATGTGCTCTCTGCAGAGTGAGGTGGGTCCTTTCTGGGAAGAAAAGCACAAAATATCAAGAAAGTAGCAAAAGTCGTTTAGAGAAGGTTAGAGCAGGGGACACACTGGAGTGTAAGGCACCCATGGTCAAAGAGTTTGTGTGGCAGTTTTCCCTTTGGTGTCCATGTGTCTGTCTCCGGATCATAGCAGTCCAAGGAATCCAGGTCCTTGATGACATTGTCTGAGGTGAGACATCGTCCTCCTGTGACATACAGCTTGTTCTTGATGACCGTGGCCCCATGGTGCATTCGTCTGTCCTTCATGTCTGCACATTTAACAAACTTGTTGCCTTTTGTATCATAAGCAATTATTCTCCGGGTGTACCCTGAATGCAAAGCCAGAGGTGGAAGAGACAGATGGGAATTAAGCACTTAGGGCCAGAGGAACAATAATAATAATATATTTCCTGCTGGTCTTCAATAAAGCCTATTACAGTAGTACATAATTTGGCAGAATTAAGATATCTAAACTAGAAGGTGTCACAAGAATGCTTGTCTGTCTATCTTCCTTTCCTGTTTGTCCTCACCCTGTCTCGTAGCCCCTTGGCAGCCAAGGCTTGATTAACACCAGAAAACTCATCGGATCAGGCAACCAACCTGTCAAACACAGTTGGAGCTTGCAGTTACCTGCACGTGCCTTCAAACATCCAAAAATATTTCCTTTTACCAAACAGACTTGTAGAGCTGCACTTGGAAATACAGAAACCGATGGCACCTGGGATGGGCCTTGTTGGGTTGGAGTTGTAGCTATCTGCTAACTGGAGCTGGGTATGCAACAGCATGGTGCCACCAGTGCCCACTCCACTCCTAAAGTCCCCAGCACCACAGCCATGCTGGCCACCACGCCAGTGACCCAGTGGACAGCTCTTTCTCTGAGGGGTGATACAGCCTCACATCAGCCGAGAGGTAAGGGCTGGTAAAAGGGCATTGCCCTGGAGCAGTGGAGGTGTGGAAGCTTGGTACCCAGCAGTACCTTGCCCATGCAGAAAAACAGGAGTGTGGTCTGAGGTCAGGGCAATCTGAGTGTGGTCTCAGGTCAGGGCAATCTGCCACATGGCAGTCTGACAGTCTTGGACCTTTGGGCTCAGCTCTCCTGTGTTCTCACTGCAAAGGGTAGCAGTGGCCTCTCCCTGAGGGGTGACACCACATTGAAGTCCTGTGCAGTTTGGGTTCAATCCTCTGCTTTCCTACAGACACTGTGTGTCTCATTTTCCCTTAAATAATTCAACACATGCTTCCTCCTGCCAGTCTGTGGTCAGGGGAGTGGCATTAAGGACTATAGAGTGCCAAATTACCAATGACATGATACACCCAACTGCCATGGGCAGAGGCTGGTCCTCAGGTTGAAAAAGACACTGAGAAGTTTCCTCTTTCCAAGTGTTTCACACTCCTTCTGGGACATTTCACAGTTACCCCCAGGAGGCAGCTAAAAGACCAACCAACACCTCATAGACCTATAGCCCACCCATCCCGACAAACCATCCATGGCCTTGTGGTAACTCTGCTTTCCATTCTTCCAAGAAGAGCAGACAGGGAGGACCAGGCTGTGAGTCAGCAGGGGATGTGCAGGACCCCCATGGTCCTGCCTTCCTCCCTTCTGCAGAGCAGTAACTTGCATTGACTTTTCCTCAGTTTCCTCCACCCAGGTCCTGCTACTCGGAGTAAGAAAGTGCCTTGTGGAGAACTTATCTCTACTTCAGTCACCGTAAGACTCCATGAGAGAAGTGTATGGAGGGTGGGCACACTCCTCCTTTCCTTCCCAAGCTCCAGGTGCTTTTTGAGGGAGCAACCCAAACAGGAAGGCTATGAAAACCCACAGGATCTGGGCAGGAGGAGGGAGAGGGAAGGTGAAACAGAGCCCTTACCACCTACGATGATAATCTGGTCTCCAATAACGACAGCTGGTGCACAGACGTTCTTCACTACTCTGGTCTCCATACGAAACCACGTATTCCTGGAGACATGGTAAACCTGACAGAAAATAAAGATACTCACACAGCTGTTTGTATTGCATTTTAACTGACATCTGTAATTACAGAGGAACTTCTGGGTTTTATTTTGCCCTAATAAATACAATCCTCTGGCTCAAACTGCTGGAAATCTGAGAATGTACTTTTTTCCCTAATATGTCCCCTTGGAAAGCATTCTGGATCCCCAAGCTTGTCTGCTCAGGAGATGCTAGCACAAGCACTAAAGCAATGCATCTGCCATATGCAAGCTTCTTGGCTGTAAATCTTTGCATGGCCATTAAATCACTGTAACTTGTTCTCCCAAAGGCCAAGCTCGTTCATTTCATTTTCCAGTTATTCTGTGTATTCCTTATTAGCCTCAGCAATTTCCTGGGCAAACAAACCTCAACTTCACCTAGCTCTGCTGGCAGCCACCATGTTTGCCCAGCTGCTATATTTATGCTGGTGACTGGTATGCACTCAGACTGGCAAAGGGACTTAGAGTGGTATCTAAGTCATCGATTTATGTGAGAAAAAGAGCAGTTGCCAGATGATGATCATTCAATCATCTGCATCTGGGTGACACAAACTTTTATGTCATGTTATCCACTTCTTAATATAGCAAATATCACCAGGGCATCTCCCCACTAACTGATAAATACATTTCCTTCCCCCAGATAATGAAGTAGCGTTATAACCATAAAGCATTGCTCACGTCCTGGTTGCCATCTTAGCCTTAATGATCCTTTTTAGTTAAAGCACCTCAAGCAGTGAAAAACACTCATGGGAAAAGAAACATTATAATGTTGCTACAGCATCAAATCAGATAAGAAAATATCTAATGTATTTTTTCCTCCTAATAGAGTGTGACGGCTGAAAGCAGGCGGAGAGCCAGCAACATGTGGCAGGAGCCACATATTTAACACAACTGTTTATACAGAATGACTGTCAGTTTAGGTTCTGGCCCTCTGATGAGTGAGTATCTAATCGCTCTAACGATGGCGAGTGTTCGCCTTTGCTGCGAGCGAGCAGGTGCGTGGCTGAGACCCCAGCTCGGCACCAAGTGGAAAGCACTGATTTTGGGGAGATTGGCTACAGGCACCAAGCCAGGCAGGGGGAGCTGCTGCTGCCTGCCACGGCATCACCTGCAGCAGCCCTGGCCCTAGTGCCCACCAGCGGCACAGCTGAGTGACACCCAAAGCAGTGCCTCGGGACTGCTGCCTGGAAAACATTCAGAAGGGGAAATGGGAGAGCTGCAATGCTCCTTGAGGCCATGGATCAACTCATCCTGCCTCCAGCTGCAACACACAATGAAGTTTTTTGAGTGGTTTGATTTCCTCATGGAGGTGATGGACTGCTGAATACCTCAGAAGAAATTGCCTACAACAAGCAGGACTGACCATTACCTGGATAAGCCGAACAGGGTTTTGCATAATATCTTCTCCCCCAAAGAGGTAAACCCTCTGATCTTTGGCAGCAACAGCAGGGTGGAGGACAGCAACAGGCATGTTTGCCATGCTCTCACAGGTGTTGTAGACACTATCATATCTTTCCACAGAATTCAGGATTTCCTGGTTTTCGCCAATTCCACCGAATGATAAAATATAATTTTTATATGCCAGGCTTCTGTGGGAGTAACGTGGAACTAACATGTGCTCAATCAACCTCCACTGATTGAGTTTGAGGGAGTAAATGTAAATATTACCACTGACCAGGCTTTTCTTATTGCTAACAGGCATCCCTCCGAGCACAAAAATATTGCTGTGTAAACTCACTGCAGAGGCTTTGTACAGGCGCATGGGAAGTTTGGCCAGGCTCAGCCATTGGTTTGTCTTGTCATCATATAGCAGGACATCCCTTGTGGTCTGCTGGCTGTCCTTCCTGCCACCAATGATGATGAGGAACTCTTGGTTGGAGTACCTGCGAGGGACATGCACCATGGGTTTGATGTCAGGCGTGTTGGTGCTGTACAAGGAAAACATGTGTCTCCGGGCTGACTCCAGGATGCTCCTGCAAGTGGGTGAGGACTGAACAAGTGAGTCATTAGCAATGAAATGGAAGAGGAAAGTGGGATGGACGTACTGAAGACGGACCTTCTTGAACAACTCTTGGATGTAGCCTTGTCGTGCCTGGAGGTCGTGACGGATCCAGACCATCAGCGCCTCAAAGACCTGCTCCTCCTCCCCACAGAGTTCATCGTCCCCAAGGTAATCAATGAGCTCCATGGGACAGAGGTCCTTCAGCTCCTCAGAAGAGGCCACCACAGGAAAGCATTTCAAAGCCATAGCCTTGGCTTTCTTATTCAGGCTTTGGCAGTTCAAGACTTTTGCCAGTCTGATCATGCTCAGACAGTTGTCAGGAGTCAGCTTGTCTTGGAGGTAGGTAGAGCAGGCCTCAAACAGCTTAGTGTACTGCAGCATGGATGCTGTCTCCAAGAGGCACAAGACATTCTCAGTGGATATAAGAATCTCCCCTGTGTAAACATAAAGGATAATCTGATCCAAAATATCGGCGTCGATGCCCTTCAGAATGACTTTAGGCTGGTGACTCTCCCTGAAGTCATTACAGAACATTGCCTTGAAGTATGGACTGCTGGAAGCCAGCACATTTCGGTGGCAGGGGACTTCAAAGCCCCCAGAGCAGAGGGTAACATCAGTCAGCATCCTGCTCTGCCGCAGAGCATTCAGCTGCCTCAGCAGATCAGAGGAGAAGTCCTGGTCTTTGAAGAGAAACTCTTCAGTGGATCCCTCTTCCATAGCAAAATAGGAGGGAGATGAATTCTGGACTTGGCAGAAAAAACCCCCAAATTCTTAGCAGCTTTTATTGAAATGTCCAGCTCCAAGGGAACAAATCGGGACTTTGATGTTACTGTAAATATCCGTTCACTATTACACAAAAAATGGAACATGGGTTAAGCACAGTGGGAAAATAATAAAGAAGCCAAAAGGTCACTAAGACCCTTTAAAATTTTCATAAAGTTATCAGATAGGTTGCAACTCTGAGGTCAGCACTGCTTGTTGTGTCCTTGGCAAGAAGCAAAAGCACTGAAGTTATCTCACTGATTTTGGATTAAAGCTGGACGGCTGAAGCAATTGGTTTGTCCATTTTAATCATGTTGAATAAACGCACTTAGACATTTATTCACTATTTTAAAGTATTAGCAGTTTAGTAGCTTGTGCTTCTTTCCTCTAGAGTTAGTCACTCCCAAAGAATGCAAGTCTGGCAGAGCTGAACTCTGCAGCAGGGCGAACGGAACCCTAGGGACTGGGAATCTGCATTAAAAGTTATTTATTAACTCTGCCTAGCTGTGGTTTTTTTTATGTTAATCAGACACACAATGACTAAATTAAGTGCCAGGCAGAACAATATGATGAGTATCTACGGTCATGGCTTAACTGCTCGACCTGCAGTGGAACCGAAGGGTAGAAACGTTTACCTTCTGTTGTCCTTCCCTGCATGCACTTACTCTCTGTCGTTTATTCTCTGCTGAGTTTTTCCACAGCTAGAGCCTGGACACAAACCTATAAACCCACGGGAGGGTTCTTTCGGAAGGCAGGTGATTCACAGAGGGTGATTCTGGCCGCGTTTAAGGCGCAGCCGGCTCTGCCGCTGCCGGGCGCGCTGCGCGGAGCGGGCGCGGGGCGCTGGGCGCATTCCAGCGCTAAGAATAGGCGCGCACGGGCTCCGCGCTCTTATCGCATGTGACGCCGCCGCTGCCTTCTGCAATGACCTGGCTGGTTCTGAGCATGCCCGAGTGGTGTTTTTCTGGCAAACGTTTACGTATAATAAATAGACACGGAGAGGAAAGTTCACTTATAAAAGTCCTGGCTGTCCGTTTGGAAACAGCGGCAGGACCCTGTCCTAAAGTGCCTGGGAACTCGAGAAGCCTGTAAACAGCCTGCAATGCCTCGCACTGCGCTGTCACCGGCGCTTCATGGAGAAAGGCGGAGAGAGAAGGGCTTCCAGGGAGGCCGGTGGGATGGACCGTGTCTCCACCTTATGGAGAGATCTGGGGAGCATCGGCCTGGTGCAGTGTGGTGGGAGATGCTGAGGCACTGGGACCCCCGCATGCAGCACTGCTCCAAGGTGGGCAGGGAAAGCCCAACTACCTTCACCATGCAGAAAGTGATGAAGCTCACCCTTGGAGCAGTTTATCTTTATGATGCTGCTTGGTATTTCATGTAGAAAACACCAGGCTGTGGCCTTTTGTCTAAGGACCTCAGCTCTCTGAAACCCCTAGCAAAGAACTTCTCAATCAGATGGCTTGAGAGAGCTCAGTGTTACAGGTGGGAGGACTGGAGCAGGTTGCTGCAGTGAGCACAGCATGCTGGAAACCAAGGTTCCAGAGTGGCAATTCCCAGGGTGGCACAGAGCTCCCCAGGCCACACACCTTGATGGGGTGCCTGACTGCAGGTGCCTGCACATGAACAAGGTGTCCAAGCTCCTTTTGCTGCCAGTGAGGTCTAGTCAATACAACTAAGTCTGCCAAGTAATTCAGGTCACCAGAGTGTGCAACCTGTATTTGGGCAGGTGAACAGTCCTCCAGGCACTGCTGGGTGTCCACAGGTGCTCAGCGTGCCTCAGTCACATATAGGTGCCCACATTTAACACTCCCATGGTAGGCATCTATGATGATGGGCCTAAATCCATCCTCAGGGCTGGGATCAGTCAAACGCCTTGTGCCAGTGGAGGATCCTCCAGAACCCCAGCTGGTTCCCTGCTGGGGCCTCCAGCAGGTCCAGTGTGATGTGTCCTAACTCTATGCCAAGTTCCTGGGTGTTTCAAGAGAAATAGAATTGGCTGCTCTTGCCTGGGTAACTGGACTGGGCTCCTCATCTCTGCTGAGATTTCTCCCTTTGTTCTAGGGTGGGGTTGAATCCAAAAATGTAGTTTCTAAGCGTCACTGTTACAGGGAAACACAAGGTTAAAGCAGAAGTCCTTCTCATAGTTTCAAAGCCAGAGCTCACGGGTGAGTCATGTCTGCATTTAGTCATAGCGAGGCAGATGAGCAAAAATCCTTGGGAGCCACGGTGCCCTTATGTCAACTCCCATGCCATGCTGGTGTTTGCAGCTCTCCATATGTTCCGGCCCCTGCATCCATGGTGCAGCAGATCACAGGGATGTGGGCAGCCTGTTCCTCTAAAAATGGCAGCTTTGCATCACGAGCATGCTGTACATGGCCTCTCTGAGAGGTTTTCAGTGCAGCTAACATCGTGGTGAAATGCCTGCAGGGCACTCAAAACCCTGAAAGCCCAGCCCCATGTTAAAGACAGGGTGGAGTCAGGCTGGCATAGCTTTTTGGAGGCTGCCCACACAATCTGCGTGTGTGCACACACGGGTATGAGGCGAGGTGAGGGAGGAGAAGAGCAGGAGCCACTGGACTTGGCCCTTGCAGATGAGTCACTCTGAGGGTAAACATGGCAATCTACAGCCTCTTCCCTCTTCTCAAGCAAAGAAATGAGCCAGAGAATGATGTTGGGTTGCTGGGGAAAATGTACCCTCCCTCCCTACTCCCTGCCGCCACTGCCTCACCAGCTGGACATGATCTTGCTATAAATATTTAGAGTGGCATTAAAAACCCAAAGGAGAATTTCTCTCTCTCCTTGTCCAGGGAACATTAGCTACCCAAACAAAACGCCCTCTCGCTTTCTTTCTTGCTCTGTATGTATATGCTCTTGTTGCAGTCCATTCTCATGATTGATGTAGCTTTATATCTCTCTTCTGGCTCTAACTCTTTGTTGCCTGTTTAGTTCTGCCTCTTCCTGGCAGCAGCTGTGGATTATTCTTTTAACCCTTAAAGAAACAAATGATGCTATCGGACTTCACTAATGACACTGCTTTATGGGGTTGGGGAAAGCTAGGTGGGATGTTCTTGTGCTTCAGATACTGATAAATGTGGCATTTATTTAGAAGATCCCAGGTTCGATGGCTTTGCACAGTTACACAAATTCCTGCTAGCCCAGAGTACAGAGTGTGCTGTTTAAAGAGCTTATTGCTCTGAAGGGGTGGGGAGCGTGGTGTTGTTCCTTGCTGAATCCCCACACAGGTCCCTGCCAATTTGGGGCCAGGACTTCTGAGCAATGAAGCTCCTGCTGCCTGCTTTACAACTCTCTTCATATTTTTCCCAGAGATTATGGCTTCAGACACATCTACAACCGAGTGGGCACATCAGTACTGCCTAGTTAGGATTTTCTTTATAAATAGACTAGAAATCACTTTTGATGCCAAAGACAATATATCCTGTATGGCCCCCACTGTATGGGAGGGGGTGGGGGGAGAGGGGGCATGAGCCTTGCTGAGAGAGTAGAGCTGTTTGTGCTGTGGGACAGTCTAAATTGTCAGATAAAATCTGTTTCTAAATGAGTTCTTGAGGCAGGTTTTCTAGGGAGGTATGCTATTGACTGAACCAGACCTGAGTGGTCTTTTTGGGAAGACAAAATACTGTACTACCATGGGAGTGAGATCTTGCACAGATAATGGTCTTGTCTGAATACCATGTACAAATGGGAAAGTGAGCTCATTCACAGGGTATGTGACCCAGCAGCACTGTGGGATGTGGTGCTGCAGGTGCCCTGTAGCTCTTGATGGGACAGAGCCATTGGGGGCTGGTAAAAACTGTGACCCACTACAATTGCTGCTGTACAAACTCCATCTGTGGCCAATTTCTAGGAAATAGAAGCATCTACAAAGAATGAACATGTTGTTGCAATGCTATATACTCACCCTGCTCCTTCTGCTCTTTCTTCTTAACTGTTTGGGATTGTTCAGCTATGGAATTATGGTGATTGAACTTTTGATCTGACCCAGAGCAGCTCTTCTTATGTTTTAATGCAATGGGATGATGAAATGTCTATTATCATGCACTAAGTATCAGAGCGGAAAAAACCTGTAATCTGACCAGCCAGCAGGCAGGTGCACAGAGATTGGTGATGTCAGACAACTTCTAAAACTCATACACTGATCCTATTACAATTCAGGTGAAAATGAACAAATATGGATAAAGAAAAAGGACTGTTCAAGGCAGAGACTTCATTGAGCTTATTAGTGTTATGTGTGCTGTCTCAATGACTACCAGCCCCCACAGTAATCAAGAGACAAATCATCCCTTTACCCCAATTTTCAGTCTAAATTGACAGGGGACAAGAAAAAATATCCCTTATTATGGTCTTAATAAAACTGGGAGAGGGAACAAAACCCAGGATTAACATTCTTCACTGTATAAAGAGACAGTTACAGGGATCATAATTAATCAGATGCTGTGGAGAGGATGGGAAGATGCCCCAAGCACCAGTGGTGGCTGGTTGGGGTGACAGCCCAGCCCGGGCTGGGAGAACATTAGGTTGCTCAGGAAATTGTCCAGTTGAAGTTTTGAAATCTTGAAGGATGCAGATTTCACAACCTCTCTGGACAACCTGCTTCCATATGACTGATAGGAATTTCCTTTGTTGCAATTTGTGAATGCTGTCTCTTGGCCACAGGAAAGTCTTTCTTTCTGCTGCTGCTATTTGCCAGCTATCTGATCTTCTTCCTATTCTTTTAAGTCCAGATATCCTTATGATCCTTCTCTCTCATTCCTCTGTAACTATTATGTTATTAATTTTCTGTTTAGCTGCCCAGCAAACATGATTTCCCTGAGTGCTATTGCCACAGCTGCCATTCACATTGATATGATACTTACCTGGATTTGGTTATGAATTTGTAGGCAAGGGTAACAGGCTATATCTGTAGAGACTGGTCCTGAATCCCTGACCTAAACTTATAGAAGCATGGGGTCAAGTTTTACAGCACTGGAGTCACAGAGCAACTTCCCAAGAGTCACTATTTGCATTGTGTACAGATAGAGAGATACAGCATGTAATTCAATAATGACTTTGGCCCAGTATACGTGGGTGTGAAGATGTGTGGGCTTCTGGCTTGGTTTCAGGCCAACCTCTAATTAAAGAGTGAAAGATTAAGATGAAAGCAATTGCACTCTTCTTCAGTCACAATGACCTACTAGCGCTAATTAAAACAGTCTTCAGGCAAAAATAAATTTGGCTGCCAAAGTTATGTGCTTCACATTAAATAAGGATGTTGCTGGTTTAAGGAGTGCTGAGCTTCTAGAGGTTTCACAGAAACCACTCATACAGCTTTGGGCACTCTTGTTGGAATATTTTAAAACAAATCCTTTGCCTAAACCAGCTACTCCATGTGTATTTCAGAAACCCGCTGGCTTTTTCTTCAAACTACATCATTTGAGAATGGGTAGCTGCCAGCTTATCTTGGTCTGAGCATACAGTGTGCTGGGGGATAAAATATCACCCTATCACTGAACACCAAAGTAGATTCTTCATCTCTCCTTCCTATAGTCTCTGGTTACAAGAGACCCATGGCAACAGCAACAAGAAGACACCAATCATTGTTCTTAAAAGCCACACATCTTTCCCATCTCCCATTTATATTGCCCCATCTTATAACTAGATGGCCAGGTGCTACTGCTGTGACATTGATCCAAGAGGGGAGACACAGGTCCAGTGCTTCAGAAATACTGTTTTCAGTGGGAATTTGATGCCATCAGTTGTCACACCTCAGAGGGCCTGAAAGATCCTTCATCATGCAGAGTGGTGGTGCACTCAAAAGGGGAAAGGGGCCAGACAAAGAGAAACACTCATGAGCCCATCTCCTTGACATAAATTCTTCACTCTCCTCTTCTTACTCATCAGGTTCTGTTGTATTATTTTTCACCTACATCTTCTCTCATATGATTATAAGATTTTAGGGTAATTCGGGGAGGAAGTGACCTCCAGTGGTCTCTAATTCAAGCTCCTGCTCAAAGCAGGGTGAGCCATGAGATCAGACCAGGTTGCTCAGAGTTTTATTCAGTCAGGTGTTGGAAACATCCCAGGATGAAGACCATGCAGCTGTCCTGAGGCCCATGTCTTCCTCTTTGGGAAGAGCATTTCCCTGCCTGACAGATCGACCTCACAAAAGACCCACCTCTTCCCCTGCTGTGCCCCCTCACCATATCCCAGGAGGTGGTGCTGGTGGGGACTGCAAGTCCTTACCTCCTTCATGGGATAACTTAGGAGGTGACTGTGCTGAGAGGGCAACTCACAGATAGGGAAATCACTCTGGCCTTCCTTGTTGACAGCAGGATTTTAATCAGGGCCTGACTTAAATCATTAATTCACAGCCCTCAGGTTGTTTAAAGAGCTGTGATAATGAGCTGAGAAGAAATTACTATTCATTTTCTCTTGGCAGGACTGTAACGGCATGACATGATGTTCACTGAATTGAGGAAAGAACAGGGAAAATCTTCAGAATGAGAGAAAGACAGAAAATCTACCCAGATGAAACAATGCCAGAAGATTCCTCCACATATGCAAACACAAAGAGGTCAATTTAGATCTAGTTTTTTCAACATGTCTTTATTGCTTAAGGGCATTTGGCAAGATAGCCATAGCATAAACCTCACGTCCAACATTACTTGGCAACCTATGTCCCAGCTGGAAAGAAAATAAATTGGATTTTTTTCTTTGTGCTAATGCCACATTTTTTGGATGCTTTTTTGGAAAGTAATCAAGAGATGGCTGCTCAGCATGCCTCTTCATTCTTGATGGGCTTTTAGTGCAAAATTGCCAGCAGCAACTTTCTGAAGTCCCCAGAGGTGTCAGATCGGACAACTTCAGCTAACGGCTTCTTGTACATTTGCTGGAACTTCTCCTTTATTGCTGGCAGGTCGCTCTGAGGAGACACCAAGAGCCTCTTTAGTACAGTGGTGACTGTTCTGAGTAATATGCCCTGCTCCTACCAGCGCCCCTGGGGTCTGATTCAAGGCCCACCACAGCCAGTGGGAGCAGGGGAGCAGAATGCAGGAGGTCTAAAAATCTTGGAGGACTTTCAGCTTAACATTTGGATTTGAGGTAAGTCTGTGTCAGATGGTGGTGAGGGGATGCTAACTGTGAAGAAGGGATGCTAACTGTGAAGAGGGGATGCATGGAAAGCTATGCCAGGTGGCTGGGAGAATTTCTGCCCAGTGGTGCTGTGCCAGCACAGCCTTGGTACTGGAAAAACTCACACAGGTTGCTGTGAACCTCCAAGGTCATCCCATGGTGGCAAACAGGGAAAGAGGCAATTCCTGGGAGTATGGCTAAAAGTGTTTTGTTCCACCCATGGAAGTAATTTTCTGGTTACTAGGCAGGGGGAGAAATAAACTCCTTGTCTTGAGCTTTCTTGTGAAAAGGCACGTAAAGCACAGGTCTGATCTTTATCACTGTAGGTTTTAAATGCTGTAATGACTGGACTGTGTCTTCATAGAGAGAATACTCTGGAGCCTAATTTTTCACACTGTGGGTCATTGAGAAATATGCTTTCCTCATCCCTGTGAAAGGCTCCTCCTCTGTGTCAATTGAAACAGCCCTGGGGTTACAACCTACACAGCTTAGAAGGAAGACTTAAAGACTGTGCTTAAATATCTCAAATGTCTTGTGAAGTTTTGTGCTCTTTAAAATGACAATTAACTCCTTTGGCTTTTTATTTTTCTTCTCTCCTGCCCATCTGTTTTTCCCAGCTGGAATCAGAGAAAACTGGCAACATATGTTTATAAGCAATTCTCAAATTGGGAACTGCTGCTTTATCATTAATTAACTAGAAATTACTTTTACACATCCTACTGGGGCCAGACCTCCCCATGGGTTGGTTTTAACCAGGTACAGTTGACTCCACTTGAAATTGCCTGCATGCTTCCTGGTTTAGTTCCTTTGAAAACAGAAATAGATGTAATATCAAAATTAGAGTTGCCTGGGTACAGAAGCAGAGTGTGACCACTGATGTCACTGGGCTGAAAGGGGTTTGCTGAGCACAGGATCTCTCAGGACTCATCCATACCCTCTACATTTGTATTTCTCCCAGGGCTGATGTGAGGCATTGCAGGACACAGGGTACCCTACCTCAGCCCTGGTCACAAGGATGCGAATCAAGGTCTCCTCATCAGTCCCAGCTCCTTTCATGGACTTGTGCAGAAGTGTGGCAAAGTAACCTGGGCAGTCTTTGGCACAGCTGACTAAAGAAAACAGTAAGAGGCCTCATTATACTTGTACATTTACAGTTTGTGATACAACTTCAAGCAGAATTAAATAAGTAAGAAAGAAAACGAAACTCTAGTGTTTATGCTTAGACATATGAGATGGCAGGGCTTTTATTCTGAGACTGATCTGCTATCAGTATGCAAGGAGAAATCTTGGTGTCTGGATGGGGATGTACGTTTTTCTACAAGGAAAGTGTGTTACACAGTGAGATTACCAGCACTGAGTACTCTGCAATTCCACAGTGAAAATGACATGAATGAGAATGAGCATTTGCCCCTGTGGGGCTCCTCTTGCCCATCTATTCTTGGGGTAGCTGCTCACTCTGCAGATCACAGGAGGAAGATCCGGGAGAGCCTAGATCCAGATGGATAACAGCAATACCAGGAAGCTAACCAGAGACAGGGCACAAGCTTAAATACCAGCCAAAGTCAACCCTAGTGCTAAATTGCTGTCGAGGTCCCTGTACATTTTTGTGGTGGCTGGCTAGCACACTTCTCATGATGCTCAAGCATCTGCTGGAAGTTATCACCAGCCATTGTCCCAGGGCCAGCTTGGAGGTGGCCAGGCTGTGTTAGAGGGTAAATAATTTAGCTGTGTCGAAAGGAGCTGTGTCTAGCAAGTTTCATTTTTAAAACCAAGGAGTCCTAATCACTACTGAAAACGGTCTCTTTTTTTCCTGGCAGATATGTCAGCTCAGTTTAGGGGTATCTTGATGGCTGTTGCCAGGCTCTCCACAGACACCCAACAACCAATGTCAGGTGATGGCAAGAACTAGAAAAGAAAGGTCTTGAAACTATTGCATTTTACCTAGAGTCAGATAAGCCTTCTCCAGATCTCCAGATGTTTCACTTTTGATGGATTCTTCTATGTCCTTCCCACACACCTATGAGAACAAAAAGGAGCCATAAGAGCTTCTGTCTGTACACGTCTTCCCACTGTCCAAACAAGCATCAGATTTGGGATCCAATGGCAAAAGGTCAATCCAGATTCTTTAGAGCCTTTCCAAAGGAGTAATTCTAGGGCAAATGGAGTTCTCCTCTGGTGTAAGTGCTCACAGATCCACTGGCACCACGAGAAGGTCTGTGCAGCCAGGTGAGGCACAATGGTTAAGAGATGAATATCCTACATCATGCAGTCCCAGGTATCTGACAGCTTTAGGACAAAGAAGCTGCAGCTTCTTCTTGAGTGACCCCTGGTTGGGACAAACTCTTTGAGCTTTCTCTCTTCCCTCTATCAAAGGCTCTGGATGGCTCCCACACAAATAAGATAATTTTTGGAGCTTTACCAACTCTATGAAGTTCTGTTACTTACTGTCTTTGGCTTCCCAGGCAAAGTTTACAAGCACTGCAGTTGTCCCAAAGCTTTTGTATTATTCTGTAGGGAAGGGGAGAAGCAGACTGTCTCTTCAAAACAGAGTTTATCCTGACTTTTGTGAACTTCAGGAATCTCTAAGGCTTTTACTTTGCTCTGCTTTGCCTATCAGGATATCCCTGCACGATTCAAGACTCTGACTTTTAGGTCAGAGCTGGGAGACTGTGTGTACAAGGCAGCAAGGGCACCATGTGAGGCTTTAGGACTTAAGTTCTGCAAACCACCAACCTGGTTTAGATCTTGCCCTGTGTATCTCTCCAGCTGAAGAGAAGGGCATGTTTGCACGATTTGGGCTCTAATCTTGGCCTACTTCTACTTTGAGTGCAGCCAGGCAGGATGTGGTGGATTGGTTTGGGCAACCTGATCTGCTTGGCTTTAGGAATCAAAAAGCCAAGGTAGCTTGGCAATTGGAGCATTTAAGTGAACCCCCAGGGTTTGAGCCACTGCAAGGGAGAGAGTATCAGTTTGTGACTGGGTTTGTTCTCCTGCCAGCAACAACCCAAAACTTGGATTAAGCTGCAAACATTTTTCTAACTATTGGTTCCTTATTATGCTGACACTGAAATATGGCTTTGACTGGAGCTCTTTTAATCTTCAGTGCCTAAGGCTACAGTTTTATGATGAACTCAAGAGTTCAGAACTGTGAGCCAGAGGCTGGAGGGGGACCCTTTCCTGAGAATAAATGTCACTGCTGAACTTCCACCTTACTGCCAGGAGAAGGACCTTGGATCTCCTATTGCTTTGACTTTCTGAGGTAATTTCCAAGCAAGATACCTCCATATCAGGTCAGGTTCAGGCCCAGGCATGAGTAAAATGTCCCTGCTGGGTGACACAGGGAGAAGTACTAAGCAGCCAGGATCCTGCTGCCTACTTTGCCTTATGTTTGGAGACAGGGGAAAGCACAGCAAAGCACCTGCACAGGCCATCTGCCCAGTGTGGGCAGAGAGGAAAAGGCTGGAGATAAGCTTCTCCTCAGCCAATATGAGTGTGTGAAGTCGTGGGAACAGGAGGAGACACTTTGCCAGGCTCTGTTTAGGAGAAAGAAGGGAAAAGACCAGAAAAGCAAATCCTTCCTTCAGGGCAGGTGTTTGTGAACCTATCCCTTTGCTGCAGGAGGAGGAGCACCCAGTGCTGTGCAGCTGTGGGAAGGAACAGATATTGTCACTTTTATTTGGCTGAATATTGTGTAGGTTATGAAGGGGAATGGGTCCTTCACTGGCAGAGATACAGCTTCTCCTGTAAAACACCTATCCTGTAAGCTCAGGATACATTTTTATGTTTTTCAAGATTCTTAAAGCATTCAAGCAGTTATGAAATGGCAGATAAAGGATTGTCCACTCTACATAGAATCATTTAGGGTAGAAAAGGCTCTTCAGATCATTACATGTCATTGCAGGGTCTGAACCTGTATGTCAGGGCCTATGCAACCCACATTGCAGAAGATAAACTCACCTTTTCATAGGCTTGAAAAGTAGCTCTCAGCTGGCTATAGCTTCTCTTTGCCAGGACCACGTTGAAAGCCAGCTCCTCTGTTCCCCAGCGGCCTTCTCCTGCCTTCAAAATCACATGTTATTCCTTGGAAGCACTTGTTTATACACAGTAGAGACATGAAGTCAGCCGGAGCCCTTGATCCACCAAGCTCCAGCCCATTCCCCCTTGGCTGGTGTGTTTTGTCCCCCCGAGGCAGCCCTTGCTGCACAGCACCGGAAAAAAAGGGATTTTTGCACAATTGCACTTACTTTATACAGATCTGAGGCATCTTGCTCAGCAAGCTCTGCATTGACCTGTTGGGTCTCATCTCGGTTTGCCTGCAGAAAAGGAGATGACGGTAAAAACCACCAGACCAAGGGCTGGTTACATTTCAGCTCGTGGCCCTGGCAGATATTTTGGTTGGAGTTTTGCTGCCATCTGCTGACACGAGCCCGGTGATGGGCACGGTGGGACTCAGACGTGAACAAACCTTGGTGTAGGGTTTGTCCCCAGCCCCGTGTGCTGTGTGCTGGGGCCCGAACGAGATTGCAACGCTGATGCCTCTGGAGCAGGAAGGCTCCCGGGACCTGCGCTGAAGTGCTGATGGTTCTCACAGTGCTGGATATGCCCTGGTAACTGTGAAATGTTTTCCTGACTAACCTACATAGTCTGAGCATTCACCAGCACTGTCATCCCTAGGAGAAACTATGAAGGACTGATCTATGAAAAAAAAAAAGAATAAATGTATTTGCTGCTCCTGAAAATGTACAAGAGGTTGATGAGAGCTGTATGAATGCTTCCCAGAATGAGAATCTCAACTGTGATGCATCTAGCGATGTGACTTATGTCTTTAAAGCTTCTTATATTTATTCAGTCTTTTAATTTCCCAGGGCTGTCAGATCAGACTGGCCACCACACTGCATTTCTAGATGGGCTCCTATTTTTCCTAGTTATAATGTATCTTTATGAAGATATTGATTTTCTGCTTTATTTCATGAAAGGGGTTTAAAATAATTCTGTTCTAATGGAAAACACACTTTTTTGATGAATGAAAAACTAACATAGCAGCAATCTCTTTCTTAGTTGTTCTGTATCTATCTGAATTCTAAAATCCGGAAAAAAGATTTTGTGATTTGGGGCAAAATTCAGAATAATGGAGCCATGACCTTGAATGAGTATTCTAGCCTTTACCATGGTATAAATAACAATAAAACAATCGTGTCATTTTCAAAGTATCAATATTTATAAAATTATCTGTGGCTTTATAAACTGAAATTGTGCTTACTAAAAAGCCATAGATATGAAAGGCTCTTATACTGAAGAATGCCTTTGTTTACTGTAATTACCTCATTATTATACTACATATCATAACTGCATTATTATAAATACCAGCCCATACTTGTTATGTTTACTCAGAGAAAAAAGGAAATATCTCTGTCAGGCAGCTGCATGAAAAGTCCCCAGCCTTACCTCTAGCACCATGACTAATATCTTCCGTAGGGAGCCACTGGTGTCACTTTTAACATCAGACTCTAGATCCCTGTCAAACACTGGGAAGGAAAACAATCTGTGAGAGTTCAACCAGTGAGAAAGGATTTAAATGAAGGTGTTTGAAAGACAAAACTACTTACGACGTTTGTAGGCCTCCTTTATGTTCACAATTTCCTAGGAAAACAAACAAACAAATAAAATAATTAAATAAATAAAATAAATAAATCCTATTAATTAATAAATACACGAGCAGACAAAACACCAGCAAGTCAGCACCCCACTGTGTGGGGTGTAGCAACCATGGGGATGGGAGAAGCCAAAAATTCCCAGTCCCCCAGTGAGGACAGCACTTTGAGGGGTGCCTGACTCGTGCAGGTGCCCTTCTCGTTTTCCCTGCATTTAGACAAGAGCTAATGGTTTTTCCACCAGGGTCATGTTCCTGTACCTCTGAACCATCAGAGCAGTGCCAAAGCTGCCTCTAACCTGTATCCAGGGATTCTTCTCACCAGTGTTGCCTCCATGCCATCCAAGGCAGACAGGAGTAGGATAAAGGAAGGAATGTGAATTATATTGGTCTGAAATCCTGTTAGAGTTTCAGCTCTAGCATGGCAATCTTATTGCTGCAAACACTGGCAAGAGGCATCTCAGCCACAGAAGCTGGTCTGATGCCTCCTCCTCCTCCCAGGGATGCTCTTGCTGAGCTCTTTGCCCTGCTGCCTAAGGAAGGTCACACACGGTGCCCCAACCTTGTTGTTTCGTGTGCAGAGAATCTCAATCAGCAGCGACTCATCTGTCCCAGCCCCCTTCATGGCCTTCCGAAGCTCTCGGGCCTCATACTCGCAGGGCAGGTCCAGCAAAGCCAGCACAGCCTTTTCAAAATTCCCACTCAGGTCTCCCTTCAGGTCCTCTTCCATCTCCTGTGGGGAGGAGTCACGAGGGTTAGTGCAAAAGTTGAGGTGAGATTAGAAGATTTCTTAATTTGTTTCAGGAAGTCTAATGATTTAAAAGCTCCTTCTGTACCAAAACGTGATAAAAACGTTTCTAAAAACGCCTCAAAATACACAGACTTTTATTTTGTAAAATAAGTTCCCTGAAAATTTTGGTTTTAGATTGACTGAACTGATTGTCCCATCTTCAAATACCAGCCAGTACCAGCCCAGTTATGACTCTTACTTGTGTAAACAATTGCAAACTAGTGTTTTGAAAAGCTTAACAGGAGTTTACTCCGAAATAAAATGCAGAAGCTTCCTGTTTCGAAAGAGCTGCCACACAGGGGATCAAACTAAGTCAGCCAGTCTCTGTCAGTTTTGGTTAAAGCAGACTTACTGGAAAAAGCAGCAGATTTCTGCAAGGTGCTTTTGTGCCAAGCAAATAGCATTTTTTTTACACACACACACGCACACAGAGAAGAAAAAAACAACCTTCTTCGATGTGATCTACTTAATTAAAAATGTACTAAGACGCTGGAGAAGAGCTGGCTAGTGCATGCTAGCTAACCCTGAGGATGCCTGCTGAGGATGTATTTGAGGTCCTATCTGCAGTACCATTTCCTGCAGTACGGGAAGCACTTGACAAGTTCAGAACACTGAATGAGAAGCCCAGCTCTAAGTCTATTGTTCTCAGGTTCCTCCTCGCACAGCCGCACGTGGACACTCAAACGCTCCGGTCAGAGGCTGCCGTCGGTGGTGGAGCAGTTTCAACACTCACACCATGAATGCTGCAAGCTCCTGGAGCAGCAGCGGAGTGAGATGGTTCCACTTGTGCCTCCTTCCCGAGAGATTCAGGCTGCCCAGGCAAGCGAGGGGGTTGCTCTGAGCTGATGTCACCGCGATGTCTCACGGCATTTGATAATTTCTGATGCCTATTTTTATTGGCCCTCATTATAGAACAAAATCTATAGTATTTATGTAAGCAAAATCTACATCACGCTTGCTGTAAATTTTACATATAGAAGGCTTTCATTCATCTTCAGTGCTGATTGTCTTATTGGCACTGATTAATGAGCAAGCAGACACTAAGAAAATACCAATTTAATAATAAGGTCTGCAGGAGTCAGCTGTTTACTGAAATAATATATTAGAAGTTTTATTTTTCTTACGCACAAAATCATTATGGCAGTTTATGCCTCCTCCTGCAGAAATCAAGTGCCCAATGAAACTTCTTAGTTTTGCAACATGTTCTACTTCATCACTGGGAGAAATCAATATTACTTCTATTTAACGCAATAAAAGTATAGTTGTGCTAGATCAAATAGTTTCTCTGAATTTGCATCTGGTCTAAGTGGGACTCTGACTTAAAATTTCCCTTTTACATTAATTTATTTTTCTGAATGTGCTGAAGATGAACACAAGCTGAAATATTTTCTATTTCAGTTATGAAGTTTTTTCTCACTCTCCCAGCTTTGATTAAAATGCTCTGATCCAGGTAAGGCTGACTTCAAGAAGACTCTGAGGCCTAAAGTTAGAAATATAATCGGTATTTTAGGAGATAAAATAAATAGCTGAATCAGAAAGTAACTGGTGTCCCCCTTAAATCCACTATGCCCTTTTTATTTTCAAAAGCAGAGGCCTGTAGGCTGTATTTTCAGAGGCAGTGGTTTGAAATAGAGGCCACTTATTTCAAAATACCTTGTTATACAAAGCCTTGTACTTCTGTTTTATTTGTTGTCTCTGCTCCGATGTTTGACTTGATAAGACTTCAATAATTTTCTTTTCATTGGTTCCTGAAAAAGAAGTTTTGCATAGGGATTATATAATCAGGAATCTAATGCAGATGAAAGAAAATGTTACCTCTAAAGAGAAAAAAAAATTTCTGTGCATATATCCCCAGTGATTTCACCCTTAGGATTTGTAGCATTTAAGATTCTTTTGAGGATAATTTTAACTGTAGTCAGCTACAATGTTCAGACCATAAAATAAAAGTTCACCATCTCATGCTGTTCATATCAGGGAAATTGAGTCTTCTGTTTGAGAAGGTCAGACATTGCTCCCAAAATCAGGGTTCTGCCAGTGGCCATAGGCTGACATACACATTTTTGGTGACAATGCTTGTTTGAGTAGACCCACGGGATCAGGCACCAGATCCAGTTTATTACACGTGTGAATGCTGTGCTGGCACAACAGAACGAGGGCAGTCGGGCAAGAGGCTGGGACAGGCAAGGATGTTTTTGAATCAGCTTCATCAACCCAATGCCTGGATGTACAGCCTGTAAAAAACTGATTTTAATTTTGCTCAATGGAGTCAGGAAGAGGAGCAGGAACCAGCCTGGATGGTCTCAGTCTCTGCCGATGCTGTTTTGCTTGGCAAAAATCAGAGTGAAGTGGGAGTGTGGGATGCCCAGGGAGGTGCAGCTGCTGTGCTGCCCATCACAGAGGGGAGCTGGGCACGCAGCCCCCCTCCAGGGGAAAAGCCCTCAGTCAGCTTCCAGCTCTAACTTAGGCAGAGGATTGAAGAGGCTTACTAAAGACAGTGACCTTGCTCTTGTACTTTTCTTGCCCTCAGCCACATAAACAGATGTTTGCACATAAACAGATGTTTGCATGAAACAGAGCTGCTGGAAGGCATTTGTTACAGCTAAAAAGAGACAGGACCTCAGTGATGTTACCTGGATGTACCAAAGACAACAGGGCAGCTATTGCATTAACACAGGTGTCCTGGGCACTCCCATCTCAGGGCCAGCAGCTTGACCCAGGCATTATTTCTTCAAGACAAGTACTGAAATTGAGAATGTGAGCCAGAACAGATATGTGACCCAGCATGTGATGGGCACTGCCCAAATGCCCACAGCATATCAAGGGTTTAGATGGCAGACCAAAGGCCTCATGACAAATGCCAGGCCTGCTGATGCCTGCACATCCTGCTGGTGGCCACTGCCCCGTGCTCTCCTCGTGCTCTGCCATCTGATGCATTTGTGCTGCCATCCCTGGGATTTGTGCCTCATCTCAGGCTTTTAGGAGCAGGAACCAAAAAGGGTTTCTGAGTAGCAACCAGCACAAAGATACAAATTACATTGGCATTCAGCAACAGCTGATGTGTTTTCATCCCTCATATCACTATCAGGTACATGCAGGACAACTTTAGGGCATCTTGTCCAGTTCTTCCTGCTTAGATCAGAGGCAGAAGGCATGGTCCAATTTTGGAAGGAATTATACTCCTATCTGATGATGTTGGGTTAGACTCTCAGTAGGAGGGTCCTCTGGGGAACTGTTTTGAGAGGGCTCAGTTGATAGGACAGGAACAGTTTATAAAATTCAGCACTTAACTATCTGATTCTGAATGTCATTGCTATACCAGGAAGAAATGCCTAAATACATATTGACTGTGCAAATACCTGGAGTGAATTAATAACTTATTGATCCTGTCTGCTGCTTGGATGTTCTTCCTCTACTGAACATTGTCACCTCCATGGACTTTAGGATCCCATGAAACACTATGCACTCCTCACTCACGTCTGTGCAGTCAGGCAGCTTAGGTCAAACTACCTCAGAAGATGGGGAGGGACAGTATTTTTAGTTGAAAATCACTGATGAAGGTTGAAATCACTGTAAATTCCTTTCAGCTGATGGAGCTCCAGTGGGCTCTGGTGAAATATGGAGGTGATAATGTTCTTTACTAGTCCCTGGAGGCCTGAGAAAGGATATATAATCATGACCTTAATCTGACCTGACTATCTGGACCCTGTGACTGTCAAATTAGTCTTGGCAGCTTGATGTTCCTATCACAGGAGACAAATATCATATTTACCCTAATCCTCTGGAGCCATGCAATTAACAAACTAGATCTTACCAGTCTTTGAGGAACAAGCTGGCTTCCCTTCTCATTTATCTTCATGGGTGTGAATGTTCTTTGAGTCAGTATGTGACAAAAGGCACAAAGATTACCTAAAACTGCTTGGAACAGTTGGTTTGCCTAAGTTCATGTATAAGCTCTTTATAATATTGATCTGCCCTTTGTACAAAATCAAAAAAATCTACAAAATCTTTCTTACCTGCTCCTTTGCAGGCACTGTGTATTTTCTTGGCATCTCGCTCTGGATCAAAGCCATGATGGTGGTGTTTGTGGGTTGACTGGGAAGAGAGAGGCACAACAGACACATGGGAAACAATTTTGCATTAGATTGACAGCAGTTTTGGCCAGGTTCTTGCTTGATCTTTGTTCACACCATCTAAACCTTGAAGTCCAGGCTGGGCTTTGCTGAAATACTGTATCTATCCCTAGGGCTCCTGGAATGGATCCACAAATAGCTGTCACCAGATGAAAACCACAGTAGTCTATATAACTTTGTCACCATATTTATATATGTATATGTCACCACACATAACACGTCACCACACGACACACATGACCTATACAACTTCGTTCTGCTAGTTCTGGCTTATTCAAATAATTTAAGGGCAATAACTTCATACTAGGCATCTTCATGCCAAGTCAAATATTATTGGTTTGTATCACTTCAACAACAGGCCAATACAAACACCTTATGAGAAGCAGGACCTATCTCTGCAGTACAGTTGTAAGTACTGGGAGCTTAAAATCACAATCAGCTGAATAAAAACTCGTCCTGAAAACCTTTCTTGTATTGATACATTCATGCAAACAAGATAACTGGAGAT
Organism: Daphoenositta chrysoptera; assembly: GCA_013397915.1. Taxonomy (NCBI): domain Eukaryota; kingdom Metazoa; phylum Chordata; class Aves; order Passeriformes; genus Daphoenositta; species Daphoenositta chrysoptera. Next base: position 30,136 of record VZRO01000334.1, read on the forward strand.
ACATAATGTGATAAAGCTAGGGGCTTTCGTTGTTGCTGGGGAGGTTTTTTTGTTTATTTTTTGTTTTGGCAAAATAATACATGTGGCTACTTTGAGCTAAATTTACAGGGACAGGATAATAACTCAAAGTCCACAGCTACAGCAGCAGTTTACAGCCTGACATATCAATGTAAACAGAAAACCATGTCTGCTGCTAATCTGACAAGCTGTGAGTCACAGGGGCTGAAATGCTGGTACACCCTTCATTCTGCTGTTTCTCAGAAAGGGGTAAAATTATCTGAGACCACAATGACATCAACAATTTGAGCTCCCCTTATATGATTAATCAGATATTTTAAATGCCCAAACTCCAAAACAGTAGTAGAAAATAGGTCCTGGGCTCCTAAGTCAAGCAGCACAAGTCAGAATGCACACCACGGACTCAGGGGTCTAAGTGGGCACTGGCAGTGCTTTGGCATTTCCATTCAAATAGCAACGTGTGGATCAGGCTGTTTGCTTTGCAGGGCTGCCAGTCACTGGCACCACCACTGTTAATTAAGAGTTGTGTTACTGCAGGGCATGGCAGTCTGCTTTTAAGCCCTTCTGAAAATGCCACCAGCCTGCTGAGGAGCAGAAGAGGTTAAATGCTGATTAACCTCCTTGTCTGTGGGGATGGCACAGGACAGAGACCATTCCTGAAAGACATTAGGCACAACATCATTCTGCTTGTGGAACAAAGAGAATTTAGCCATGTGGCTGTGGGCTGTGCTCTGCCATGTGCCCATCTGTCCAGAGAACATGTTTTATTTACAAGTACAGTTACAGCCTGGAAGTCTGCTTGTTGCTATGCTCTCAAAGTTTCATGCTGTCATCTACTAGTCCTGGTGAAAGAGCTACAACTCTGGCTAAAGGGGTCGTCTGTCAAAAGGCAAAGGGTGAGTTCCCACAGAGGAGAACCCAAATCCAGTACCTACACTGCTTTACCAATGTACCTTTGTGATTGACTGAAGCCATTTAGGTACCTGGCTTTTTCAGTGCAGTTAGCAGCTAGGATACAACCTACTGCCAATGGTAGCTGAAACTGGAAGTTATCTTTACAACCATAACAATTAGTAAGGTACTGCAACAATGCAATAATTTCTCTTAATCTCAACAGCACAAGGTAACACTTTGATTGCAACATCATTATGACGAATGTTGCTTTTAAAGATGTATCCTGCTGTATGCTCACACACAGGTTTTCCTAAACCTTTCAAACAAGGTGGAAATAGTTTCATATAAATAACTAGTATTTTCTAGTGAGAGATTTTATTTAACAGTCTTCAAATTTCCCAGGAGTTTGGGTCAAAGTGGAAAGGGGAAAACACAAAGTTAGAAAGCAAATGCAGTGATCAGTATTCAAAATGAATTCCATTCACAGTTTTCTATTATGTCAGAGTAGGTGCTTCTCCTTCGATGGCAACGTGTACAAATGAAATGTACTGACAGGCTGAGAGATCTGGGGTTGTTCAGCGTGGAGAAGAGAAGGCTACAAGGAGATCCCATTATTTTGGCTCTGTACTGTGTGCTTATGGTAGATCTTGCTGTCTGTGTTAGGCAGCCAGTACTGAAGTTATTCTAGAGTTGTTTGCAAAGCAAACCAAAAGGACCAAAGAAGCAGCTGAAAAATCAGAAAAAAAGGGGAAAATTCTGTAGCACAAAATACAGAGAAAAGTGCTAACTTATCAAATGTAGACATTTGACTACTTTGCAATTATCCAAGTGCTATTCTAATTTATAGACTCTCAGATGCCTTGCAACAATAGGAGTTGAGAACTGTTGCTCCACATTCCTTGCCTCCTGACCTGGGACAGAAGGTGCAGTGGTGAGAAGTGAGAAGAAAAAGGCTCCATCTGGGATTCTCTCCCACTTTTCAGACATTCAGCCTGGGCAGAAACCCCTGCATAAACACACAAAGGCAGGAGCTGGTTTGTCCTTTGCCTTGCCTTACCCAGCAGCAGTGCTGGGCTGTGGGAATTGCCCTTATCCTGCTGCTGCTGCTGCCTCTGCAGCTCCCAGTGCCCCAGCCCTGCTGCAGGTGAACCTGGTCATGGTGAGGTCATGGCAGGATAGCAAGAGAGTGGTTTGCTCTCTCATGCCTGGATGGCTGGTCAGTCATCCTCAGGTTTAGAGAGCCCCTAATTCCTACATACAACTTGTATTGTAGGTGTTGTGTTTGTGTACAGCACAGGTGCAACAGGCAGGAAAATGGTACCACTAGAAACTGAAATAACATTGTAGATTTACCATTATTCATAAAGACATACATACAGAAACATTTATTTTCAAGGGAAAAATCATGCAGAAAGGAAGGAAGGCCCGTTTCTATGCTCAGGACGTGTTTGTTTTAAAGCACCAGAGGAATTTATTGAGTCAGCTCTGCTAAAGCCTCCATCTTCAAATAAATCATTGCAAAACATTAAATGATGTGCCTGGGGGATACCATTCTTACAGTACTGTAATAGTAGCATCAGCTTTATAGAGAAAAATATGAAACTGTAGGTGACTCTCAGGGCCACCTCCTGGGTCATCTGAGCAATACTGACTAAAATTCTCTACTTGCTGAGTCCCATCCTTGACCTTCCCAGTGACACAGCTTCCCAATGAAGGAGAGGAGAGCTGTTTCAGAGCTGTGCTCCTTGCCCTGTGGATTTTGACAGGTGGATTTTCCTGTAAGGGGTACATGGCAAAATCAATTGATGTTTAATACCATTTGTAACTCGTAGTCATTTTTCTTCTAAAAGTATGGGCAGAACCACTTAAATATAGTTCTTTTTTTAGAGTTAGGACCTTAGATTAGATTTGAATAGTTACTGACTTAAAGTGTTCTAGCAAATTTGGTGATAGCATGATGTGGAGTCTAAAATATCAGGTGGACAGACTGCAAATAGCTTTGAAGCTGGACATAGTGTGTAAAGGAACTTGCTCTCACAAATTGGTCCAGCTCCAGCCACTTATTTATTTAATTTTCTTCTAATTTCTCTCCAATAGTTCTATATTAATTAATATGACCAGAGTTCTGATGATAAAGAATATTCTTTTCACTTCCAGAATAGCTGTGTTTATGGCCTGAGTGGACTTGTTTTCTCTTATCCTGAATAGTTTTTATCTCACTCAAGCATGTTTTAGACAATAATCTGTTTCCCTTGCAGCTTTGGCTAAAATTGCCACAGATTTATTTATATAAATGGGACAGTTTATAACGGATCTAAAACTAACTTGCTTTGTTCTAACTTGTTTTCAAGCACACAAAGTAGTTTTTCCTACTATAAATTACATCTGACTTTTGGGAACTGTAAGATGAGTTTATAGTTGATCTGCAATGCTTAGAGAAGCTTTGTAGATTTTTCTTTGATGTTTCAGCATGTGGAGCCCTTATGGAGCACAAATAAACAGCTTAACAAAAAGGTCAGCAAACCCAAGAAGGACGTGATGGGATGGGGGAACAAGAGCTCTTGCTGCAATACATTGCAGACACTCCTGAAAAAATCTAGTGTTTTCCTCAGGCTAGAGACAATCAAGCTTGCAGTAGATACTAAGTGCTCATCAGTCATAAGACAAGAACAGAAGAAATGCTACCATGAACATGCCAGGTAGTTTCCTGTATTGCAAAAGAGAGCCATCCCTGAAAGCAGCTGATAATACAGCTTGAGCAACCACAGCTATTTTTCCATTTCCATCGTCTGATGCAGATGCCACAAGCCTGCTCAGGAACAGGTTTATGGAGGAGGACTGCCAGAACAATGACAAGAGCAGCTGCTCGGGGTGCTGGTCACCCACTGCAGCTCTAGCAGGGATTGATGCTGATGATGTACATGGATAAATGCAGGCCCAGACCCTTAGAGAAAATCACTAGGAAGAGCCAGCAGGAGTGTGGCTGCTGACCAGAGCAGATGAGATGCAGCTCTAGTAGCTGTAGGCAGAGCTCTAAAAAGAGCTGGATTGATCCAAGCATGTTAAGTGCCTACCCCAGTCTTCATTTTTGCCAGATCCAATTTATGTGCTTTATTTAGTGGATACCTAGCTTCAAGCTTCTCTTTGGCTGCTGTTTTAATTTTTCTTTGGTTTAACAGAAATAAAAATTAAATCTCAAAGTGGTAGTACACAGAAAGGGCAGACTGACCCAGCCATGCTCTTTACAGCATTAACTCATGCACTTGAGTGGGGTCAGGAATAAAATTTGGGGCAGTATTTAGTTGTCTAAACATAGGTCTTTGGTGCTGTTAGAGATATCCCAGGGTAAGCTGCCTGATGCCTGTCAGACATCAGTGATCTCCCATGGGCCTGCACCCATCAACCTGATGTGGATGTCTCAAATACCTGAGACCATCACTAGTGGATACTGGAGGTGGGCTACACAATCATGCCAGAGTTTTTCCACCCATTTTTTTATTCTTCACATATTTAATTATGTTGACAAAAATGCATTTGAGAAAAATGAGGTTTTAAAAAGAATGACATAAACTAGTTCCACATGCATCAATCTGAGCTTTCCTTTCTATCCAGGAGGTGAGCACCAGCAACCTCTCTGCCTGATTTCCCAGAGATTTACAGCTCCTGTCTTGCCTGATTTTGGTTTCTCTACTGCAGCTGAAACAATTCCTGTGATGGGCACAAGCACAACGGCCCAACACTGTGGATTCTCTGGTGTCTTATAAGGGTTGAGTTCATGCCTCAGTCTTTTTTTTCAGGGGATTTCTAATACAGTCTCTCTCTTCTCAAGATTTCCAAAAAACATAACAGGCACTAATAATTTTGAGATTAGCACCCTACTGGTAAATTCATCTAAAGTTGTCTGATGAGTTCAAATGTTTTCAGCCAGGATAACAGATACAGACATATTGCAGCATCTTGCATCCTCTTGCATCCTGTTTCTTTGGGAAGCCAAGTCCCAAACAATCCATAAAGTCCCAAAGGTGAGGACAGGAATAGCAGAAAAACAAACAAACAAGTCAAAACAATTGAAAACCCATCCCAGATAGGAGGCTATAGAACCGGTTGAGATTTCTCAGTTCTCATCATGCTCTGTCACTGAGCCACCAGTTCAGAGACCTTTGGGGAGCCCAGTCTCCAGCTAATGAACCATTTCTCCAGCTCAGCGCTGAGAGAGCTGTCAGGACTGGTTTGGGCAGAGCTTCTTGTTCTTCACATATATTTTATTATTGCTGTAGGCAACGGATAAGTGAGTTGTCATCTCAAGGTGCCTTCCAGTTCTATGATTCCTGTCTTTATCTTTTGTTTGGAGAAGAAAATTTATTTTCTCCATCTACCAGGAAATATTCCAAACCATCTAGTCACCTTGTTAGCATAACAAACAACAGGACCAGGGTGTGCATCTCATTGGTTAAACTGTATCTAATACACTTGGATCACAGAAGACAGCTTTTGGCAAATCAGAACCTACATGATTAATTTTTTATAAACACACAGATACTCAAGATTAATTATTTATCTTGGCAGAAGTCTTTAATGAGCTATAATGCAACTGGAATCCAAGGTTAACTAGACTAACAGTAATGACTAGGAAAAGAAAGGACATGTGTTCTTAGATCTTGTGGTTGAAACCTTCTAGTACATCACATGTTGACAGGATAACATCCTGTTATCAGAAGAAACTCTGAACTCCCACCCAAAGTAGTCGTAATGACAGCCCAAACCTCATCACTCATCTCAAGCATTTCTGTCTGTTGAGATAAAACACAAGAACAAACACAGGAGTAGGCTGCTGCATTTTGATCCTGATCTACTTCCAAAGACAGACTGAAAACATGACGCAGTGTTTGTACTTCATCCACAGTCTGCTTTACTAAAACAGACATTGACAATCAGAATGATTTTTTTTCACCTTGTCACAATGGGCCTACCTTAGGCCCCTCTGGATTGGGTCAACTTTCTGGATAACAGCAGAAGACATGAGCATAACCAACTCAAACTATTCTATTATCCTGTAACAATAACAGCCAGAGACTCCTACCACTAGACAGGGTTTATTATTCTTATATAAAAATAGTGTCACCTTATTTAAAAACTATGCATTCCTAATAGAAAGTGTATTTTACTGCCCGTGTCAGTTAATGCCGCAGCTGAGACTGGAATGAACACCAGCAGAGAGGAGGAAAAACCATCCCAGTGGTAACATCCAACCTGTCCAAGGAGCAACACATCTCCCTCACCCACGGCAAAGAGCCTGGAGCCACATCTCACAGATCTCAGAGCTGTGCATGGGAGAGCTCTCCGAGACAGCAGGCAGATCACCAGGAGCCTCCAGCTTTGCCATGGGATGGATGGATGGACGGATGGATGGGTGGATGGACAGATAGATGGATGGATGGATGGGTGGATGGGTGGATGGATGAATTGATGGATGGGTGGATGAGTGGATGGATGGATGGATGGATGGATGGATGGANGGGATGGATGGGGGACGGATGGATGGATGCATGGACGGATGGGTGGATGGATGGGTGGATGGATAGGTGAATGGGTGGATAGATGGATGGATGGGGGCAAGCTGGCATTGGTACCTGGTGACCTGTGGCTGCTTTCTGTGGCAGCAAGGCCCTGGGATACCAGCACAGCCCTATTCTTGTCCAGCTTGACACAGGACTGCAAACATTCCTGGGGGATAAAATTCCTGCTTAGAAAGCTCAAGACCATCAATCAGAAAGGGCAAAAAAGCAGATAAAGCCCATTTCATTGCAGTGTGCAGGCAATCCCATGAGAAGAATTTCCAAATATTAGAACTCTTTAATATAATGGATAAGCAAAAGAAACAAAAAGCAATTACTGGTAGGCAAGGTCAGGTCTCATCTAACTGGGAAAGGCCACTCAGGGCGAGGATGTCGTGTCATTAGCGGATGATGCATTCACTATCTCCTATCATCCTTCCACCAAAGTAAGGGATTCTTCTGCAAGCTCTTCTCAGTAAAGTTTAAATAATGGGACTCAATTATTCAGGTAGGAATTTATGAGCAATGTAAAGGCTTTTACACACAGGTCAGAGTAGATGGACACTAACATCTAAAAACAAACAGAAGCAAACAGCTGTGGTGTGTTGGCAGCAGGGCTGTATCAGCAAGCACCAGGGTTTGTGCTGTGGTAATAAAAAGGTGGGGTTGACAAACACCTTTTTGACAAATCAATTGGCAAGTGCAACCTTAAGACAACGCGTCCTTTAGTCTGCAAGGTTCCTTCTTCTCCTGTTTTGTAAAACATACTTCTCATTTTTGTTTGTTTGAGCATTTCTCTCAGTCAACCACAGTATACAGCTGGAAAATTGCCATCTGCCTCCTTGCCTGTTCAGAGAATGGTATCAGTGTCTCCGAATGCCATCCGCCATCTGCCAGCCAGGCTGTCACTCTCCCAAATCCTTGCAGCTGTTTTGTGTCTAACAGCTGCATGACAGCAACACACACCGTCAGCTAGCTTGTTCCTGATGGTTTGTTGCTATTAGGATCAAAACAATTTCTATATGAATTCTACACTGGATAATACAATATATGTAAATTTTATGGATTAGTCAACAGCCTTTGCAATGACTCTGTTACTCTTTCCAAATTGAGAGGTGCAAACCTTATTTTCTACATCTGGGACTAAACATGCAGTGACAACAAGATCCTAATAAAATTAGTTACATTTACTTCTTCCATTTACAAACAAGTGGCAATAGTGAAGATAATTGCTCTGACAGTTATTTAAACTGCAAAATTAAAACCATCTTTCTCCTACAATGTCCCTCCTACAGTTTCTAGTAGCTGTTGATATATCATTTAATAATACCTTGTGATTAATTTTTTATCCAATTTATTCGTGTTCATCACCATAACAGAGAAACCCACAATTAAGAGAAAAATGTAAGTTTGGAGTGGTTCTCTCATGTCTGAATTTTATACTGTCCGGTTTTAATGTTTTCTAAAATTTTTGTGGCTGATGGAACACCTTAACACAGAGTACTTTTAAAATCAGTTAGCTACCAGGCCATCATGCAGTGGGAATGCCAAAGCTGCAAAACTGCAGCTTTTCTTTCTAGAGGGCTCAATCCAGATGCTTAAATACAGACTCCTCTGAGATGTGTGAGAGCACCCAGCACCTGCATGGGGCTGGCAGAGGGGACATGGGGCTGACAAGGACCTGACTCACCTGGTGGGGCTGCTGAAGCCAAGGCAGGAAAGGATGCTAGAAATCTTCAAAGACACCATGCCTGGGGTTGGACATGAGTCATGCCTCACATCACTTCCTCTGATTACTTATCTTGCAAATGGAAGCCATAAAAAATGCAAACAAATGGCTTTATTCACCACAGATAAATCTAGTATTTCAAGCTGGCAATAATTATTTGTTATGATGGGGGCAGACTCCTTTTATTTTATTGACCATAACACCTGGTTGGAAGACACTTGGAAAACAGCATATTTTGCCTCTTTTTTCAGCTGAGATACCAGATTTTTAACTCAAGTATTCTTATGTCTTATTAAAAATTTGACATTCACTACCTCCACTAAGACTTGTGATGAGTTAACCTTGATGGAACTGAACTAAACTCTTGTGTATGCCAGCATGAAAGCTAACATGACTTAAGAACACCTACACAGGGCTCAAATACATGGGCACAATGTTTGGGAATGTCATGCTGAGTCATGTACGTATTTTAAAGCTCAATTATTTAAAAGGAGAAGGACTTGAAGGATGTTGCACCTCATCAGGGAAGCCCCAAGATGACATGCTTCACCCCTTGGTCCCTTCACAGTTTCTAAAATACATCTCTGCAAGACACATTATCTAAACACCATCTATGCATTCACAGACACATAGAAGTGCTGTTACTACACAGACGTGCATGTTTAGTGTCCAACAAACCAATTGTGCCTACAGAACTTGGAGGTCTGTGTGTCTAACACCTTTGCACCTCACAGGAAGGAGGTGGAGGAAGTCTCAAGATACTCCCAGGTCAGCTGAGTCACCTAAAGCAGCAGTAATCAATCCACTGCTTCAGCCACTAGTCATAGTTAACAATAAAGGCAGATTTTCTGGATAGCAACTGTTGAAAACTTTATATTGTTTGAAAGTAGCTTAGTGCTTGCTTGACTTAAGTAGTTAGAATTGTGGGGCTACAAATTGAACTTTATCTGAACCATATGGCTGTGTTGTGTAAGTCAAAGATGGATTATAGAGAAACCTGGAGCTAATAATCTGATAATTAAGAACAATAAAGATAGATTGTAGTGAAATGTGAACAACCAGACCATCAGTCATAGTTAGAATAGACAAAGCTAGCAGCTTAAATATTATTTAAAAATTAATGGCTAAATGGACAATCCATAGATTGTGGTATATGAATTGTAACAACCATATTCCAACATGGAATACAGAACTGACCAAAACCCCCACCAAAACCCACCTCAGGGGATGTGAAGATGACCACATGGTAACAAAACAGTGAACCAATAAGGAGGGAGAAGAGCCCTAATATTACCCTTGGTCTGGAGTGTTGCATGAGGGATGGGGAGTTCAGATTGTGAGGGTTTAACTACCAAGGGGTTTCTTTGTTCGGGGTCCCTCTTTGGAGGCACCTGAGCTTGAGCTACCAGATACCATAACTGATTTGTGCCAATAACCCATGTAATGGAGAGGAGAGTCGAGGGACAAAAATTTCTTTAACAGTAACAACAGAACTTGGAAGAGTATGTTAAAACTTGTACACAAAGAAGAGTCCAGATACTTTGGATTTTTTAAATGGTTTTGTAAAACATAAGTGCTTGACCTATTTACATCATGTAAAACATAAATGTAGCAACTCCTTGATATTTCAGACGGGTTCTATTTTTTTGCCTCAAATGCATCATAATTTTTTCGTGGGTACTGCTTGTTAACACCTACTACAGCAGCACTCACAGGACAGCCTCAGACCTAAAAGGAACTGCAAATATCTCGGATAATAAGGGACCATGGAAATGAGAAGAATCTGCCACAGCTCTTCCCCAGGCTAAACAAGAAGTTATTTCAGTCTTCTGTTAACTGTGGGCTTATGGCCAGGGACTGAACAAGAATCGACTGTCCCTGAACACTGGTCTGCCAGGGGAAGCAACAAAGAGCAATTGTTGAGCTTCATGATGAGGTAATAAAATCACACCATGGTAATACTTGTACTAGGGAAACATTTCTACAAGGACAGTAATGTTCATAGGCAACACAGAACTCCTTGTGAGTTTTGTGAGCTTATGCCCAGAGGACTCCTCGGGCAGATATGTTCTCCACGTTATACTTACTTTTTTACCTTCAAGTTGTCAAACCATATGGCCCACAACAACCTGCCATCCCCTTCTTATACTATAGAGTCCTTCTTGGAAGAAGGTTTAGTCTGCTTTGCAATGACAAGGTGAAACTCAAGGGTGTTGCAGAGAATCTCAAAAAATTTGAATTAAAACCAAAGAACTCAGCCAACCCCAAGATTAATTAAACTCACAAACACCACAGAACAATGCATAAACAGTCTTCATGGATTTTTGAGAGACAGAAGATTAAAAAAATTACACAATTTCACATAAGTAAAAATCTATCAAACTTTTCAAATCATAGAATGAAAACCATTGCTGCTATTCCCAAAGTGTCCCCAAAGCACCTTCCTTATAGCAAAGCAGCTATCTAGATTTCAAGGTGGATTGTCTCTATTTGTGTTAATATTAAGGACATCAGATGTACAGATAAGCTTGATGCAAGACTGCAAACACAGAAAATATTAAAGAGACTTTAAATTGCTAAGGATGTACAGTTAAAAACATTGTTTGATTGTAGGGAAAAAAGTTCTGGACCGAGTTCAGAGAGCAAAAAGCATATGAAAATATGCAGATTTGGAGTTGTAATGTTGCATCAGGTGCAGCTTTTCACTGGGAGCTCAGTTTTTGCGAGAAAGGTACACTTTAACTGTTGGTTGGTAAATTTTTGCTGAAACCCTTTTTTTCAGTAAAATTTGATACTTTTGTTCAAACTAGCATGTTCAGGAAGATATTCATTTTGATGAAAGCTCCATTTTAAAATGAGACATTCTGATATAGCTAAAAAAGTTCCATTTTAACATCCACATAGTGGAACCTTTTCACTGAAGAATGGTTAGCTTTCAATGAAAACTCCATTTAATAATGACAGTTAAAAAAGAAGCTTTAAAACCTAAACTCATTTAACCAAATAAAATACATCATTTGACAGAAGTGATTAATATTTCTCCCAGCAGAAGCGATTAAAAAATAAATTAACTTCTGAAATATCAAAGCAGACGAAATTCTGTTGCTGTGTTACTCAACAGAATGAAACAACACATTTTTACCCAGCTTTCTAGTGCCAGTATTGACCAGAAAAGAGAAGGTGCCTCTGTGCATTGCAGTGCCTCCCAAAGCCACCATAAACCACAGCAACAGGTGCTGCAGCACCACAGTGCCCCTTCCATCCTCCACAAAAAAAGTGCTTACAGGCTCCTCTGCTGACAAACTGGTAGCCCCTACGGCTGGTTTCCGTATTTCCTCCGTGAGTTTGTAAGACTGGCTCTGGAGGTTTAAAAAACACAATACATAAGACACTCATGAGCCTGTGGTTACAAAACATGAGATTAGGAGAAACAGCAAACTGCAGCTGAAAAGCTCCGGTAAGAACTTCTGTTTTATTTTCTACTCTTCCAGAAGCCACTCTCTGACACATATGCAGCCATTTCTCCAAGATTACCTGCAGCTTTCTAGGAACAACAGAAAGATGCAATTCCCAGATGAGTCTGGGCTGAACGATGGGATTCTCTTCCAACACGGGATCACCCCTGTTCCCACTGCAGCCTACAGCACAACCAGACCACCTAGTCCAGCATGGAGCTGATACACCTGCCAGACCTTGGCCTTGTTTGCTGTGCCCAGGTAGGATTGCTGGACACAGGCAGTGTTGCTGAACTGCTCACTCCTCTCCCCTTAGGCCAACAGCCAGCTGCAAAGAGATGCTGTCAAGGTAGGACCATGCTCCCATTCACAGGGAGACAAAAAGCTCCTTGGATTTGTAGCTGGAGCTTTGTGCAAATGGCATGGGGTGTCTTGCTCAGTCTGCCAAAGAAAATGTCCCGGGGAGCTGGTCCCAAAGCATCAGAACTTTGGCATGTCTCCAGACCTCGCTGAATTTGGATTTAAAAAATAGTTACATGATAATATAACTCTTACAGAAACTAATGGCACTTTAGCCTGTATCAGCAAGCAGGCTGTCTTCTATTGATCCATCCTGTAAAACTGCAGGTTCTCAGCATTCAAGAAGAAAATTCACTGCTGAATAAATACTGCTTTTATCCACTACTTTCAAATTGGAGCTAAGACCCCCTTCTTCAGCACAAGCTACCTAACTTGCACAGGAACCAATCATTCACAGCTGTCACACAAAAGCTTTTGGTCATTTCGATGTTAAATGTCAACATGCAGAAATGCAAATGTTAGCAAAAATTGTCTCAGTCAAAACTCGTATGGTAATTTGATGCAGTAAATCCCGACACCTGGATTTTAATCAGGCCCTTCTGGGAGCACTGCACTTTGAGATTACTCCTGTCCCTCTTCTGTGACAAACAGCCAAATTTTGAAAGTATTGGCCTTTGAGACAGGAAGTTTTTCATATCTCTTTAGGGAATTATTTTAGTGTTCAGAATGTTCCAACACAAATTTGCTAAGCTAACTAAAATTAGTTTTCCCAGGACATCCTGTGTATCATTTCTTTTTCTCAAAATGAAAGTGCTGCCCTGTTTAAGCCACAAGGAGCACTAAAACACTCAGGACTTGTGTGTTGCAGTAATAATTTCATTATTCATGTACTGTAATGAAGTAACGTTACCAGCTGCATACAAGTTTCCCCCACAAAGTAGATTTTGAGTTTAAATCTTTACTTGCATAATGCCATACTAAGTGAAAATTGACAAAAATAAAACCAGGAAATAATTGCATTCTTGACAATCCAAATTAAGTAACTACTTACATGTGAACTGCCCATTTTTGCTTAGCCTGAATGTGGAAGGTGCAACTCTTCTGCTCTTCAATCAAACAAGCATGCAGTTGGAATAGCTAAATACTATCTAACCCTGGGTTAATCAATAACTTCTGACATTATTTAAATTCTAGTCATCACAAGGTGGGGTGCATTCATTATTGCATGGTGGCTTTATTATCCCTACTATCTAATATCACATCCTGTTGTGTCATGGAGCTGACTGATTTTTCTAAGGATTTAGAAAAAATCAGGATTTCACAATGTAAACCTCAATATTATTAATACTGATTTATCTAATTGATATTACAAATATTTAAAACATAAAAATATTTTAGCATCCAACATGACCTTTCCAAACATATTGCAGAGAAAGATGCCTCCTTTGAAGGGTTTATATCAGATTTTATGGGATTTAATGGTATTTAATATGCCACTGAGGACCCTCAGCTCCTACAAAACATTTTGAGCAGAATCTCACTGCTTTAATTTGGTTTATGTGATCAGGTTTTGGTAGTCGGGGGATTCCAGGTATGTCCTTTGTGAAAAGAGACCAGGGGCTGCCCCCATGCTGGAGAGAGCCAGTGCTAGCTGACTCTAAAATGAACCCTCCCCAGGACAAAGCTGAGCCCCATCAATGACGCTGCAATTATATATATATATTATATATATATAATATAATATATTTAACAAAGGGTAAAAATTACTGGGCAGCAGCTGTGAGAGAGGAATGAGGAAAATGTGAAAGAAGCCCTGCAGACAGCCAGGTCAGTGAGGAAGGAGGGNCTGGAGAGAGCCAGTGCTAGCTGACTCTAAAATGAACCCTCCCCAGGACAAAGCTGAGCCCCATCAATGACGCTGCAATTATATATATATATTATATATATATAATATAATATATTTAACAAAGGGTAAAAATTACTGGGCAGCAGCTGTGAGAGAGGAATGAGGAAAATGTGAAAGAAGCCCTGCAGACAGCCAGGTCAGTGAGGAAGGAGGGGCAGGAGGTGCTGCAGGAGCTGGAGCAGCAGAGGTTCCCCTGCAGCCCCAGGAGCAGCCCATGGTGGGGCAGATGTGCCCCTGCAGCCTGGGGAGGTCCGGGGGGAGCAGAGATGCACCCGCAGCCCATGGGGGACCCCACATGGGTCAGGGGAGCAGGTGGATGTGTCCTGGGGCAGCTGCAGGTCGTGGACAGCCGATGCTGGAGCAGGCTCCTGGCAGAATGATAGCCTTTGGAGTGGACACAGGTTTTCTGTAGGACCTGAGACCCTGAGGAGGAAGCAGCAGTGGAGACAAAGTATTATGGACTGACTGAAACCACCCCTGCCCATTCCCTGCACCACTCGGGGAAAGGAGGTGACCAGCTGGGAATGGAGTGAGGCTGAGCCTAGGAAGAAGGGCAGGATCAAGAAGGTGTTTTTAGTTTTGTCTTTGCTTCTCACTATCCTATTCTATTTTTAATTGGCAATAAAGTAAAAGTAAACTGATTTCCCTATGTCAAACCTGTTTTGCCCATGACAGTAACTGGTGAATATCCTCACTGTCTTTATCTCAACCCATGTGTTTTTTTGCCTTATTCGCTCCCCTTGTCCTTTTGAGGATGGGGAGCGGGAGGGCAGCTTGGTGGACCTCTGACAGCCACCCAAGGTCCTCCTTTAGACCTTACACAAGATACCCAGAGAAAAATAGAAACCAAAACAAATACACTTGAATTTATAGCAGTTCGGGGGAAAAAAATCTGTGTGATTCTGTAAAATGAAAAAGAAAATCACTGTGTTACTGAAAATGCAGCAATGATTCTAGGTTTTAAATAGAATGATAGGTGCAAAGACCTTACTATCATTCAAACACACTTAAAAATAAAAGATCAGCTTTGATTGTGGTGTTCACATTAATGCAGAAATCAAATGTGAATATGAAAAAATTTGTCCAGAATTCAATGTTTTGTGGTAACATACTATCTCAAATGCATCATCAAGGCCTTTAATGATGGGGGAACTGCCCCACTTCTTTCAGGATATTTTTGGGAATAAAGCCACCCCAACTGATATTACAGAAAATACTATAGTTAGAGGGAAAGCAACTGCAGGGCTTCTCTGGAAATGAAGCATGAGGTCAGGGGGCACTCCTAAGCTCAAATACAGACTGGCATTCCTACTGCTTTCCTTGGTTGTGAGTTAAATGCAGCAGTCCAGAAGGTGCAACTAATTCAGGATTTAGAACAAGCACCTAATTGAGCCCTACTATACCATGCTGTGCATGCAAATGGTCTATCTAAACATGCAAATAGGCTATCAGTAGCAAAACTCTGTGTTACTCTCACTGATCAATTTGGTTCACTTAGCTTATGTTCTGGGACTTTAAAAGTTTGTACAGTTAACAAGAATTAAGGATTGTACTTTTTAGCTTTGTAAATAACAGGACTGACAACCTCCAGAAGACCAGAGGACCATACTCCTAAGGGTGACATACCCCAGGCAATGACACAGGGGCACTCTGAGAATTCAGACAGGTGAAAAGGAGATGAAATATTATCCCAGGTAGGAAACACCACACTGCAGTGTGGAACTGGACTGATAACACTGCTACTCTGGAGATCATTGCTGGTGACCCCCAAGCTGGTCTTTGTTCTAAAGGTAACCATGGAACTGTTTACAGCTGATGGGTCTTAACTGAGGCTAAATGGAAGAGGCAATGAAAATCTTCAGTCTACTGAAGTAAGTGAAATAGTGAAGCACCAAAGTGGTAACAGGTAAGAACTAAGTGAAACTGAGCTTTCTGCAGAGGATATTTGTGGTGGCAGTGTGGCCTCGTGGATGGACAGTGGGACGGTGCTTTGTCTGTTTGTAAGAAGATGCAGAACTTCCCCTGCAGAAGGCACTTGGATTTCTGTGTGACAGAGAAACACAGCTTGTGGATTGCATCAGAGTCAACAGAATGAATACCTTCACCAACCTTGATCACAGCACTGGTATGAGCTGTGAAATGGCTTTGTAGTAGTGTTTGGCACTCCTGTTCAACTCTGCAAATCTCTGGTGAACATGTGTGACACTGAGAATTTTCAGAAAGAAATACAGCACAAGAATTCTGAACAGTATTTAGAGATTCATTCAGATAAGGCAAAATGGGCACAGCGTTGACCAGAGACTGATCATGCACTATCAAGGACCAAGAGATTCTCAAAGGTTTACAGAGACATTTGCTAACAGGGATAATCTGAAGGAAGGACTGATGCTTTCATGTGTTCCCTTTACAGAGGAATTTAAGGGCTTGAAAACTGGAATGGACGTCCTAAATAAAAATTTCAGCCTATCAGCAAACTTGGCCTAAACCAGGCATTTACAAGTAAATTGTCTCCAGTGTCCTTGAAGGAAGCCACTGGATATGCAAAAACCCACTATTTCTGAAGAAAAATTCCCTGGGAATTATTTAATCTTGAGATCTGATCAACAGTTGCCAATTTGAATAAGTGGCTCAGGGGTGCTGCACAAATCACTCGTGAGAAAGAGACAAAAGTCATCTTAGAGAGCAGATGTTCTTCACATGCTGGTGAAGGTGGCATGAGCTGGTCAGGCCAGCCAGGACCAGAAGGAATGTGAGTAGATCTCAGTGCAGCTGCTCAGGTCAGAGGAGAGCAGCACCTATTCAGCTCAGCTCACTCTTTGAGCACTGCATTTTACTGGCAGGTCCCCACCAGCCCATCAAGTTTGCTGAGCACACTGGAAATTAACTTCTGTCTCAGGAAACAGAGGAAGTGACTAAAGGATGCCAAAATGGTACTTCTGTTTTTAAACAAGGAGGAACTGGCCGAAAATCCAGAAAGCAAAGGTAGTTTGTTTGACAGTGTAATGGAGTTATCTTGTTGCAAGAAAAAAGAACAAAAGGCTTGCAGTAAGGAGAAAAGCAGACTTTAGAAAAGTCAGTGAACAAAAAGGTAATGTCTTTTGAGAAGGCAATCTCAAGAATGAAGGCTGCTGAGAATAATTGGAAGCAAATGTATTAAAACTCAAGAAGCAAATTTTCTCTATAGGAAGAAAAGATAGAAGGTATAGTATGAAAAATGTTTATCAATTAGATCATTCCTGCCAGAAATTAATGCCTTTAAGTAAGCAGTCATGTGCACCAACCTGATAAGGATTAAAAAAAAAAGACAATAGTCATTATATATAGTCTATTAGGCATCAAACTAGGGGCAGAAATCTCTGAACCAGGGTTGATTTCATATGAGCACTAATTTAGGTCAAGGAAAGTCATAAACAACTGGAGAAGGCTACACACAGTGCACATGTTCCAGGATAAATCTGCTCATTGCAGATCAGTTGCAACTGCCTGAAGGGTCAGCTGGAGAAACTGTGAGCTGCACAAAATCCTACTGATATCTATCTATCTATCTATCTATCTATCTATCTATCTATCTATCTATCTATCTCTCTCCATCCTGAGGAGCAGAGCTGGGAGGGAGTGCATGTGCTTATAATGATAGCCTAAGGTTTGGAAAAAATGTTCAGCAGTGTGATCCTCCATGCTCACCTTATTTTACATACATGATTTGAACCAATGGGATTATAACTTCAAAGACCTCAATTGAAGGTGCAGGAGTTCAGACTGTTTTATCTATGACCTGCACTTAAAAAGTGAATTTGAATCAATTGTCTGCAAATTCTCAAACTCATTAATAAACACAGAATGATTTTGTTGTATGGTACCCTTTCTGGTATTAAATTAAAATCCTATTAGAAGTCATTCATTAGAAGTTCACTTCTAATCACAGGTCTGCTCAGTTATGCTGTTTTTTTGAAGATCTACTCTGTGTCAGTAGTTTCTTTGTAATTGTCTTGCTTTTTCTTCTCTTTTGCCAGTCCTAAAACTGAAAAGTCTGAGGCAGATGATAACAATATTATTATATAATATTATGTTAATAGAATAGGAATACTTCCTATATTATTGTTATTCTGAGCATCTGAATTTTTAGTTTGTGGCTTACTGAAAATATTACTCAGGTGCTGCTGCCTCTAACAAGAAAATTTACCTGAGAACCATCCAAGAAAATAATTGTCCTGCCCTATTTAGAGGTGTGTCTTACTTGCTGGTATCAAAAGCAAACAGACAGTACCAGCCAACGACCTGTACCATCTGGTTTATGTGGCAATGGGCAAGGTAAACCATGTTTTTTATTAATGTCTTTCCATAGCTTATTTATAAACCATTGTGGGGTGTGACACAGAAGGGCTCTTAAGAAACCCAGTAACTGGCGTTGAAAGAATTGAGGGATGAGGTCAGATTTGCAGACTGTGACTGTTCCTGGACCGAATCCTGTCTGTGATATGAGCAGGGGAGCCTTATCATAGATTCTGGAGGTCGTGTGAGCTGCTCCTCTCTGCAGGGAACTCTGTGTTGGCACTGTGGGGCACATCCACGGGCTGAGGCTTCTTACCTCTGCAGCTACACTTAAGTGGGATCCTGAAGATGCCAGTGATGCTGAAGGAGAGCTGGGTCTGTAGTTCTCTAGGGACTTACTCAAATATAACAGAGCACTGAGTTTCTGCTACCCTTGGTCCCCTTTCAGCTGTCACCACTGCTCCATAGTTATTACTGAGCATGCAGGAAACACCCTTGAAAAATAAATGGCACACGGGATCAGGACCTCACTTGCTTTTTTGTTTTCTTTTTATACATAAAATTATTCACTGAAATGTTGTTAAAAATAGAGAGCCCTTCCCACATCAGTAATTCCCCAACAGTAAGGAAATGCTTGGCACTGATTTCGACGCAGGTAAAATGTTATCCTAAGACCAGGAAGGGCATGTGCTGCTGATTTACTTGGAGCAGCATCCTTGGTGACACTCTCCACCTGCTCGGGCCCCCGGGCAGGGGTACACACAGGACGGGATGCTGCTGGCACTCAGGGCTGCGAGCTCTGAGTCCTTCTGTGCACACCGGGGCACACCCAGCTGGGACAGCCCACGGCCACGGCTCAAGGCAGTGATCCCCCTCATTCAGCCCATTCCATTCCATTCCATTCCATTCCATTCCATTCCATTCCATTCCGTTCCCTTCCACACCGGAACGCGCTGCCCAGGGAGGTGGTGGAGTCACCGTCCCTGGAGGTGTTTAAAGAAAAACTGGATGTGGCACTCAGTGCTACGATCTATTCGACATCGTGGCGTTCGGTCACAGCTTGGACTCGATGATCTTGGAGGTCTTTTCCAGCCTCAGTGATCCCGTGATTCCCTGCCGTGGGATGCTCGTTTGTGCCGCTGCAGCCGCCCTTGCTCCGAGCAGCCACTCGCGCCTGTCCGGGTGTGCCCTGGGCTGCGCTGGGCGGACACTGCTGTTAAACCGAACCAGGCAGCCAACAGAGGCATTTCAGGCTTGGCTCTGTTCCCGGTCAGTGCCAGCCGGCGCCTTCCCGAGGCATGGGGGCCGCGTCCCGAAGCTCCCGTCCCGCACCGCCCCGTCCCGGCCGCGCCGAGCGCCCGCCCTCCCGCGGAACTGCGTGCGCGGCGCTTCCGGGGCGGGCCGGGGCAGCGGCGGCGGCGGGAGGC
>VZRO01000334.1:49775-169616 GCA_013397915.1 Daphoenositta chrysoptera
GTGGGGTGTGCACGGCCCCTCTGTGGGAAAGGGCGGCTCTGTGTGTGCGTGGTGTCCCTGGGGAGGAGGGGCAGGAGCGCGGGCTGTGCTCTGTGTCTGAGAAGCGGGGAGTGTGTGCGTGGCCTCAGTGAGGAGAGGGCTGAATCGGGATGCCCTGGGGTCCCCATGGCCAGAGGGAGGTGTGGGGTCCTTGCTCGGCTCGTGCAGGTGTCAAACTGCTGAGTGGGGTGTCCCTTGTGCCACCCCTGAGTGGTGGCAGCCGGAGCGGGGCAGGTGCCCTCGGAGGCTTCTGCAGCCCCGCGTTTCCGCAGCCAGAGATTTCAGTTTTTTAAGTGGCTCATGGAAGAGAAAACCTCATGAAATTTTGATTGCCTGGGTTTAATGGGCCTCTGATAGCAGAGGAGAGGTATTGTGTGGAGTTGAGAGGAGATTCTTGTTCTGAAGTCTTACACTGCTTTGAAGCAGATGCTGTTAAACAATTCCTGCTCTTGCACAGAGGGAGGGTGAAAGGATGAGTATGGCTGCAGGCCACGAGTAATGTCATTTCTTGAGTTTGAGATTCCAGGAGCAGTAAGAGGAGAACGACTGATGATTTCTCTTTACCTGTCCAGCTGAGTGCCATATTGTTGTCTTTGTGATTCAGGATAGAAAATATACCAGTATTTATAGCATTATTTACTTCAATGTAACTTCTGGAGTACTGTTTTGTCTACTTTAGTGTTAGTATAGTCCTTAACGTATAGTCCTTTTCATCCTTTGAGCAAATACTTGGCTCTCTCTTTGGATATTTAATCAATTCCAGACCCTGTCTGTGGTATCAGGTGTTGCTTTTCTAATACCTCATTCTGCAGTTTGTGTGCAACTTTCTTGTTTTTCCCACATATGCAGAAAAGTACCTTTTTTTTTCAGGAATCTCTTAATACAAGCATCAATGAGGGAACCAGGAGAGGGAGGGAAAAACCCAAACAACCCAGATCACTTGTTGCACATGCAGAGTAGAAGAGTAACATGGGGAATACTGAGGGGACAGTTTTTGAAATAAGGCATCTGAAGCATGAACCAAAGTTCTCTTTTTATCAACTTTCATGATAGTCAAGTAATGTGCTGTGCTTGTTCCCTAATCTTGTGATCTAGGATCACTTGATAGTTTTACTTCCGCAAAGCTTGAGCTATTTCAGTTTTTTTCTTTTTTTTTTGTTTGTGTGTTAAAAGTTTCTTAGGTGCAGCAACTAAAGCTTCACCTCATTCACTATGCTTGGTTTGTGCTACACTAATTCTGGGTAATTTCTCAAGGCTGAAAGACACTGAATGCTTGGGTAAATGTTTGATGCATCTTGTCTTTGATTTAAAAATCAGATGCTCCCTTTTTATCAGAGTGGTATTAGGGAAAAAAAAATATATAAATGATTGCTTAAATATGCATCCTGTGTAGAGACCTATTTAAAGGTATTTTTGAGCTCAGAGAGAGACTAAAGCTAATGTCACTGTTCAACTGGGGGACTCCCTGAGCAATGACAACTGCCTGCACATGTTTCCTTGTAGGACACTTTGCAGTGGTTTAACTAAAAGGTGGGGGGTTGTGCAAGTCAGTTAAAAGGCCTTTATGTTTTCAAGGGTCTTGGAAACTCCCAGAGGGAATATGAAAGACAAGTTGTACTCTACAGCATCCGCAATCAGTTGCGCTACAGGAATAACTTAGGTGAGTAAAGAAGCAAAGTAATTTCTGATTGCTGCCCCATTCTTCTGGGTGGAAGCTTGTCTTTACTGTGAAACTGCAAGAACAAGCCCAGTTCAAAGGTCCTTCCTTCCTTGAAAAGAAATGCTTCTAAATAAGAAAAGATCTCAAAAAATCTTTACTTTTGAGTCCATTTGGCAACTTTTCTAGCAAAGCGCTCTTGAAGGTTACTGAGTTGGCAGGTGGAACTGAATTCCTACTGTAGTTCTGCTGCCATTTTCCAAGAAATTAGGAGATGTTAAGAGAGGATTTGACTAGAGTCAAGCCTGTCACTAGATGAGATGCAGACAGTTACCCTGACTCACAGGAGCTTTTGGCTATGACTTGTTTGCAGACTTTCAATTTAGTTTACACTGACTGAATCCATTTGTCTTCCCAAAGCAGATAATAATTGCACTAATTAAAAGGTAATTTTCTACAGCCTGCATGAGTTCTGTCTCAATGGACCACTTCCTGGCAACCTTTTAGATAAATCTGCTCCTTAAAGTCTCTGAGTCTACTTGTATCACATGCAGAAATTCTTGGATGCTGAATTCCTTGCACCTCTACTTTATTTTGCTTGTAGTATTCTGTCAATTGCCATTATGCTAATTTTAATCCTTTGATGTAACACTTTCTGAAAAAGTTGAACATCATAGAACAATGTAACTTTTTCTCCCCTTGTAGTTAAGCATGTCAAGAAGGATGAACGTAAATATTATGAAGATCTGTTAAAATACAGTCGAGATCATCTCATGCTGTACCCGTATCATTTGTCTGATATCATGGTAAAAGGTCTGAGGGTGACACCATTTTCCTATTACACAGGCATAATGGAGGTGAGTGCAGAACTGTGGTGGGAGGGTGTTGTTCTCTGCCTGGAGATGTTGGTGATGGCCCAGTAATGCATACAAGGCAGTGTCAGGTAGTTTGTTTGGTTTTGTGTAGGCCTGCTAAGAAGTTAAGAAACAGTAAGGAAAGTTTCTAAAGAGCTGCCTTTACCTGCAGTGTTTTCCCTTCTGCCCTATTAGCCTTTCAGAAGCTGGACTTTTGTCACATGGATCTGGGATGGGACTCACTCTGAGATCAGCCAGACTCTTTTGATGTTTGAGATTTGTGTCCTCCCTTCAAACTGTAAAAGAAATACCTCATTTTAACCATATTGGAAACTTCTTGAGAAACCTGAAGCAGATCTGTTTTTATGAGAACAAAGATGGTTCTGTTTTCTGTCAGCACTCTGGCAACCTTCTTTTATTTTTGTTGGATATTTGAAGTGCTTTTATTTTATTTTACGTGTAGTGATTGCAGACATAGTGTATTAGTTGTCTGTTTATTCTGTTATTACTGTTAGTAATTGTGTGCTGGTTCGTTTTTGTGAAGAGAGATACAGGAGATACAGGAGTTTATTAGTCTTTCAGCCAACATTTTTCTTTGCAAAGCTTACATTAAACAGAAGTCTCGCCTTTTATGTATTTAACTTACTGTGTAATGATTAATCAAATAATTGTCAAGTTTGATAAGGCAACTGACTTTAATAGATCTGTTTAAAATTCATTTCATTCTTAAAGTAAAAAGGACAGGCAGAATTTTGGACCTGCTTCTCTAAAACGATGACTTTCTTCTTGCAACCTAAAAGTTTTATTTTCTTTTTAAGGATATAATGAACAGTGAAAAAAGCTATGATTCTTTACCCAACTTCACTGCTGCTGACTGTAAGTATCACCTAGATGAATTACTGCTTTCAGTGAGTTAGAAATAAGGAGCTTCTGAAAATGGATTTGGGGGCATCTGTGTTCTTGAATATGAGCATGTGAATGAAGGTGTAAAAGCATTCAAATAGTAATTTTTAAACTTTATAAATAGTGGGTTTTTTTAACACTTAAGGAGTGTGTGCTCTTTGTACAGAGTTCTGTCTGTACAGGCAGGACTGGAATTGGGTTGGTTTGAGCACAGCTAGGCATGGTACAAAACCTTGCCTCTCTCCTTGCTTGTTGTGCATTCCTGTTTGCCTGCACTTCAGCTGATGTACATCAGCAAACTGAGCTGCTGGTCCTTTCCTAGTGTGCTTTTTTGGGCATGTGTTGGGCAGAAGATTTTAGCAGGATACTGGGAGACTGCTGACACTCCATGAAATGGCGTCAATGTGGATTGAGGTATGATGTCCCAGAGAAGAGAGGGAAGAGGCTCTGGGATTTTGTGGCATGTTGGATATGCCAGATGTTTTATCTATTACACCACTGTTGGTATGGGATGGGGAGATTATGAAAGAGAAAACCTTGAACCTGGTATGGGAGAACTAAGTAAGATGAATACTGAGAAGTCTTACAGAGCAAAATGTAAACTGATGGCACAGGGAGGGTATTAATCAAACCTGCCACTGAAAAGTTATCTATAGTTAACACTTAATTCCTTGCCTTTGGCATACATTCATGCAGTTCTTTTTAAGGATGGTGTGTAGTGAGGTGAGGAGTAACTTGCAGCTTTTGAAAACAGTTGGTTTTGGTTTTAGGAGGCTATTGTCAGTTAACTAGTTAGCCTCTGTCTAATGTTCACAGCAGGGAAACAGATGAGGAAGAACTTTCATCAGCACCACTTTGCTTGTTGGAAATCTAATATTAGTCAGGAGTATGAAGAAGGGGAAGGGTTTGCTGTTTTTGTTTGATTTCTGCCCTCCCCAACAATTCTGTTATCTTAGCACAGCTGCAGATTAGTGACTGCATATAATTGACTTAAACTTCCATTTTTCATAAATGCTAGTGTTGAACTAGAAAGCTGGAGTTAGAGCTGAGACAGAATATGGCTTAAAACTAATGATTAGTTTTCTAATATCTGTTCAGGGTTCCTTAATGGTTGAAGGCTAGAGATTATAGAATTAAATTTTGATTCATTTTAACTCAAGTATATCTTTATAATCTTCTTTAGGAGGTTAAGTGGCCCTTTTTGTCTAATTCTTAGAGTTCTAATCCGGTGCATGGCAGGGGCTTTGTTAGGGGAAAGAAAAACTATCACTATTAATCTGAAGTTGTTGATGTGAGTGTAGGAGGTAAGGGGTTGGATTATTCCCTGCTACCCTGGAACTGGAGTGATAGGGGATTTCTTTTTTTTTTTTCCCCTTAACCTGTACACAGTGAATGAATGGGGATAAATAATGAATTTAGCCCCTCTAATTATCCTTTTATTTTGGGTAAGAGTAATTAAAAAGGTTATTACAGAAGTAGGTCTGATTCTTTGAAGAATGTTTAGTAAATCTTCAGTTTAAACCTGTCTTAAGAGAAATAAAACCTTATTTATTTTTCAGGTCTAAGACTTCTTGGCATAGGAAGAAACCAATATATTGATCTAATGAATGAATGTAGGTCTTCAAAAGTAAGTTTTTCTTTAGTTTTCCCTTCCTTTCCCTTATCCTTCCCTCCCTCTCTCCCATGTTATTTCATAGGAAATGCAGAATGGAATAATTTCCTGGCCCTGGTCAGTTTAATAATGTGGCTAATTGAGTATGATGTAGTGTATTGTTAATTATATTATGTTTCCTCAAGTTAATAAAGATCTTTTTGGTTTAAAATCAAAGTATAGTAAAGGCAAATATATTAATTACTACTTTTTAATTTTTGTTAATCTTATATTTTTGGAGCTGTACTTTAGGATACCAGCTAACTAATGTCTCCTGGCCACTATAAGCAGGGAATAATGATACTGGTTCTGAAAGAATTCTTCCATGTTTCTATGTGTGCAGTTTAGATGACAGTTTATTGTGGAGCAGTCTTCCATCTAGGTGTAATTCTTGCAGTTTGTAAGATTTTCTCTAAGACAGTGCTGATGAGTGCACAGACATCCTTGGATGTGAACAGCACACGTGGAAAACATCGTGATGACTGTTGATAGAAGCAGGGCCTTTAGTTTGCTACAGTTCCCTCCTTTCTTCAGGGAACTCAGAAGTGCTCTTGCAGTAGCTTCACAGTCCTTTAACTCAAAGTGAGCTTACCAAAATATGCACCTGATAGTGAACCAAAAAGTAATGGTTGTGCAATGAAAGAGAAACTATTTAGGTCTATAAATAAAGAGCATCTTCTAGTTTTTCTTTCTTGGACTGACATTCACTGTATTTTTTAGCACTGTGCTTATTGAGAATATTTTACTTTGTCCCTTTAAATAAATTAAATATTTTCCTAAAATGTGTTTTTTGAAATCACTGATCTTTAAAATACCCTATTTCTATACTTGTGCCATCTTAGCTGTTCAAATTAGAAAATGTCACAAAGAGTTTAAATTTGGACTTGATCCTAATACAGTGGAATAGTGTGGATTTTAATTAGCAACACCTACAATATGGATGAGCTTATGGAAGGTTTAACAATATCAGATGGAAATTTTTTTTTTCCTTTCTATTTCCATGTGATCTGAGAGAGGAGAGAAACTACTGCTAAATGACAATGCTAATAGTATTTGTGTCTCCAGTCTGTGAATATAATGTAATTAAAAATGGATGTTTATACAGATCAGTATTTATAAAGGTAAATGAATGTCTGTGCATGTGAAATGCTCTTTATTACTATCTCAAATGGACTGTACCACTGCAGAAATTTTTCAGAAGGAAAACTGCCCATGATCTGTTACCTGTGAAGCCCGTGGAGATCTCTATAGAAGCGTGGTGGGTCGTGCAGGCTGGTTACATCACTGAGGATGACATCAAGGTAGTGTGGTATGGATTGCATCTAAATCTGGGTGAATACTGATAGTCCCTGAAAGCAGGGGCTTTCTTTTGTGTCAATTACACAAAGATTATGTTACAGCTTTGCAGCAACTGTCTTATGGAAATAGAGATTGGAACTAAGGGAAATTGTGATGTTTTCTTTCACATATTCTGCCCTCTCTCCCCTTTGTACTTTCTGCACTGTGTACAGTGTTCAGGTGGTTTTGCATTAACCAGTCTGTGGTAACTTAGGTGCACAATCGTGTGATTTGTAGGGAACAAGCAACAAAATTCTTTTTCTTAAATTTCATATTTAAGCCCTGACAGGTCGGTTTTGACTGAATCTTCAACTTCACTGTAATTAGTATCAGAATGGCAGTGGATTTGTTACAAATTTTCATTGTTTCTGTTCTTTGTGTCTGCTTAGATTTTCACAGTTTGCACATAAAAAGCTTGTGAGATAACTTAATGCTTCATCTTCATTCGGCTTTTTTTTCTCACAGATTTTTTTTTTACTGTCATTCTGGATTTATTTTCTTCTCTAGAAGTTTTTGTTTAGATTAGAGCATATTTAAAGCAGTGATGGAATCTCTGTATTGAAGCATCTTACTCGTATTCTGACATCCCACCAACCCAGGGTAGTTAACTTGAAGCCAACTGCTTTGATATTGTAATGGGCCTCTTTTTAGAATGATTCCAGGTGTGTGGCTGAACACTCAGTTTGGAAGTTTTAAAGAGCAAATCTGTTACACTGTGGACTTCACTTGCTAAATTCTTGTGCAATTAATTTCCTTTCCTAGAGCATGCATAACTTTGTGTGGGAACAAGCTAAAAAATTTAGAGACTTTTAACTGGAACTGCAGTAAATTCTTCAGTGCAAATATTTTGTTTAGGAATGTGGGTTACACCCTATACTCTTATATTACTTATGACTGATTTGAGGCTTAAGTGTTTGGGAGTTTTTTGAGTGGTATTAAGTTGCACAGACTTGTTTCTACAAGAAACTAATGTGGTTTTTTTTTTTTTTTTCACCTAGATTTGTACTACATCAGAGAAGTCTGCTATTGATAAGATAATTGATTCAGGTCCTCAACTTGCTGGTTCATTAGACTTCAATGTAGTTCACAGTAAGTTTTTAATGAACATTTCTGATTTTAGATCTTGCTTAGTAAATTCTGAGTGTAGTGTCTGGAAAGTAGGAATAAAGGTGATGTAAACAGCTGAGGCATAAAGGAGAATTGGAGGAAAATATTCAAAACTTGTACAGACTGCAGTCAAGATCTTGTAAATGGTTTAATGATGAACAATTAGCAGCTCTGTTATTATTCTGTTATTGTTTGAGTCAACAAATTATTTCATTAGAAACTGTGAGTAAAGATTGTGGGGGAAGAGAATGTAGATGAGAACAAGAGAAGCTAAAATAAAAAATGTTAGAATTGGTAATCCTGAGTAATTAAAGTGCAGTTCTTGCTTTCCAAAGGAGAGTTTTTTAGATTTTTCTACTATTTTAATACAATAAAATGGGGTTGTCTTGTTTCACAGAAATCTGCAGCTGTTACTGGCTTCCCATTTCAGTGTAACAAGTAATAAGTGTAGAGAGATCATATTAGGGAATGAAAATTCACTGACAAAATCCTTCTTGAAGATTCGTGTCTGTAAGAGCTTGGCTCTCTACAAGCACTCAAACCTGCCACTGTAGTTTTAGGTAAGAAATTGAGGCAGAATTTTATTGCCTGTTACTGAACAGAACAAAAAATTAAAAAAGTGAAGTAGGTGAAATTCATGCTCTTGAGGGAATCTGAAACAGTATAGGGCTTAATAAAATTTGAATTCCGAAACAGCTTCATAATCTTTCTCTATAAATGGCCTGGTATTGTTTGTGGAGAGTGTTACAGCTCAGGTTTGGTAGGTTTAGGAGGATCTAATGTGTGGAAAAAGAATGTACAGACAATTAATGTAATGAGACTGTGAGAAGGATTGTATTTACTGGGCAAAGAGGACTGCTGAGTCCAAACTACACTGCCACCAATATATTTCAGGTGTATAGATAAGGATGTATCAATTGTAAGAGCTGAATCTGAAGGAGAGACAGTGTAAAGCACACTTAGCATGTTGATGATTTGTAATGTCATTGTGACCCATTAAAGCTGTTTTGTTCATACACATCACTTTGCAAAGCTGAGTGTGTTACTGACAGTGCTGAACAGTGAATCAGCGTGAATGCAAGTGAGTTGATGGGTTAATGCAGGCATTTTATTTAAGATCTGTTTGAGGGTGGTAATTTAAATACACTGTAGATGTACAGGCACACACTGTAGGTGAGCTCTGTGTATGAAACATCCTGACAGTTCCACTTCAGGTGTTCAGTAACACTTTACCTGAGGGCTGTTGGTAACTTCACCACCACCATCATAAATACAGTGTAGATGGATTGATCTTGGGTAACACCAGAGGAACCACAGACAATAAATTTGGTTTATTTATGCTGTGCAGTTCAGCTTTATGCCTTGCCATTGAAGTATAGCTAATGTTCAAGAAACATTTAAACAATGCTTTCAGGCACATGCTGTGATTCTTGGGGTGTGCTGTGCAGGGCCAGGAGTTGCACTCCATGGTCATGAGGAGTCCCTTCCAACTCAGAACATTTTATAATTCTGTGATAGCTGTTACAAAACTCAGACTCTAAAGATAACCATACTGTAATTTTTTTCCCCTTTCTTAAAAACTTCTTACTGGTTTATCTTCTATATAGAACACCAGTTGAGATGCTTAGTGCTGAAATCAGTTTCAAGCTGAGAAAGTGCAATTTAAATGTTTACCATATTGTTTTCCTTGTTGTATGCAGTGTCTATCTGTATCTGCTGCAGCTTTGCTAATGCTTTGTGCTGAAATGCACCAGAATTTACTTTTGCAGTTGTATAAACAACACTTTCTGTGAAGATGTGTGGCAAGGATGTGTGAGACCACCAGAACTGTTTTAGTTTGTATCCTTGCTACCTACCAAGTGTGTGACTTCTGGCCTGAGTAGCCAAATGTAGCCAGCATCCTCAGCTGACAAAACAAACTCAGGATTAAAACTGCACTTCTTGACAGTACAGTGATGATGGTGAAAACTAAGTTAACATTTAGCAAAGATGTGCTCAGATTTTTTAAATTGAGCTGCTTTAATCTGTGGTCATTTTGCTGTGCTGTCCTGGCAGTACTTGTAGAGTTCCAAGTGTGCTGCATCAGGCTATGAGGGAGGAACTCTGGTTTGGGGTGACACCTGGTTGGTATTAGGTGTGATTTATTGATCTGTGCATTATTGGGGAGGCTATTAGAAAAAATTACTTTAAAATCTGAATTGGCTGGTGGGGAAGTCTTCTCTATATTGTCAGTACTTTGGAAAATGCATTTTCTTCTCTTTTTCTAAAATGGTGTCCTTTTATTTGTAAAGGTTTGTATAACAAAGGATTTATTTACCTTGATGTACCAATATCTGATGACAGCTGTATAGCAGGTAAGTAAATATTTCATTTTATTATACCTATGTTTTCTCAGTTTCCTTTCAATTGTCCTGCAATTCTGTCTTGGAAGCTGCTTGTCTGTGTACACGTGTGTGCTCAAACAAAACACTTGAGCTGTGAAGCTTTTTCCTGACTAAATGTTTTCAACCCTATTAAAACACTGTTTTTATTGTATATATTATTTATTTCAACTTGAATTCCTAGGTTATATTGAACACATACTTAGGTAAGATGAGATTGTTTTGTGGGAGTCATGACATGAATAAATAAGTACCCTCCTATAAGTTTGTAATGAAAAGGAAGAATAGCATAGAGAATTGTAGTTACCTTACCAAACATACGTGGGTTTTTGACTTCTTTCCAGACAGATGTAAGGTTTTAATAGATACCAGTTCTATTCTTCATGGGTATTGTCACCTCAATTAGTCATGGACTGTGTCTGGGGACTGTGTAGGAGCTCAAACTAGCACAGCATGTGGGCTGCCCTTTGAACAGCTTGTTAGGCTGTGATAGGTCTCAGGGGTTTCTGAATTCACTATAATTTGCAAAGGCATAAATTGTTTGGAACATGGTCATGCAAAAGTACCTGGCATTGCTATATAGAGAGCATTTAAGTGAATGTCCTCTAAATACAAGAGACTTACTGCTTAGATAATTGCTCTGGAAGTCTCAGTTCTGGAGTATGTGGGTGGCGTGGGTTTTCTTGTGTCCTGCTCCAATCACAGTAGTGATTTAATCTCTATCCACTTTACAAAATCATTTTATGGGCTGAACACTGAAAATTATCTGTAGTCAATGAGCTGGAGAGTGCAAGGATGTGATGCCAGGTAGAGTGGCTTTAGTTTCTATAGGAAAACATGTTGATAAGCATTACATTTTTAAGGAGTGGGGGAATTTTAAATACCTCATATGCTATCTTCAGGTTTTTATTCTTTGTGCCTGGGAAATCCTCAAAACTGCAGGTACCATGAAAACTGAAGTGTAAACTCATTATTCTGTTTTAGTACAGTTTCAGTTCAATAAAATAAGTTACCAAATTGTAATTTTGAAAGTAATTCTTATTTCAGTGCCACCACTTGAAGGTTTTGTGATGAACAGAGTGCAAGGTGATTACTTTGAAACACTCCTGTACAAAATATTTGTTTCAATAGATGAACATACTAATGTGGCAGAGGTAAGTAAAACTTAAATCTGTGTCAGAGAGACAGAAATACTTGAAAATGGCCCAAAGCACACTGCTAAAAATACTTGAAGATACTGATTGATATACAGTATTTTATTTAGACATATTGCCAGGCTTAGGATCCAACCTGTAGCTTTTATAGTACGTCAAGCTTGAAGGAGTACCTTCAGTTCAGTGAAACAATGGAATGAATTTATACAGAAGTGAATAAAGTAGGCTTTTGTATGAGTTAGAACTGGAACAAAGTCTGTTTTGCTAATGTGAAATAAAAAAGTTCAAGTAATTTTTTCTTTGGCAGTAAAAGCACACAGGGTGTTGGCTGAAAGTAGGAATGAAGGTTTTGCATAAGCATAGTTTTGAGTATGAGAAATATGTTTTCATAAGGTCTTCTCAAAACTTGGTGAATAAATATCTGAAAAACACCCATTAAATATATCCAGGATTTGTTTTTCTCTTTGCGTATTTTCTGACATACATGACTAATTAAAAATGATACATACATGGTTAGCCTAGAAATTACAAAGTGGAAGATAGGCTCATATTTCTTTTGCATGCTTTCAAGTGGGACAGGTTTTGTGCTCTTTATTCATCATGTTCGATGCAGACAAAGTTGCTTCTAATAGTACAGGCTGGGTTTAGAAATAAGACCAACAAAAAGGTGCCAAAGCCCACAAATAGTGAATTACCTGCCCTGTTAATACTGTATTGCTGACTTGTCTTGTCTTTCTTTTTTTTTAGCTGGCAAATGTGTTAGAGATTGACTTATCTTTAGTAAAGGTATGTGTGTACAACACATTTGTTTGACTGGATGCAGAAAGCTCACTGTCTTGCAACCTTGGTTTCATCCAGCAGTTCCTTACTCTGTGTTCCTGCAGAATGCTGTGTCCATGTATTGTCGGTTAGGCTTTGCTCATAAAAAAGGCCAAGTAATAAACCTGGATAATCTTCATCCATCATGGAGGAACGTTCCTTCAGTAAACAGACTGAAGTAAGTGTCTTTACTCTTTCTTAGGCTTATTTTTTCTCATTGAAAAAAACTTAGAAAAGCTTAGAACCAGCATCTGATTTTAAAGCTGTTGGTTGCTTTCTTTGACTTCAACAGCAAATCTCGCTTGGCTTTCTAATGTGTACAGTGACAAAAATGCTTGATCCTCATTTTAATCTGTGGACTAGAAATGATAATTCAGCCTGTAAATTCAGAGTACTCCATTTGGTGCTGTTACTTAGTGCTGGCTTTTTCACCTTTGGATACCTAATTTGCTCACTTTTCCAGCAGATTAATGTGCATTTGTTTTACACTCCTGGGGCCAGTAATAACAGCTGTCAGTGTGCTATTAGAGAGGCTGTGGCTCTTGGCAGTGCTGGCAGTTAATATGTGCATAAAATTTGCTTGTTTGCTGTAAGGATCCATTGCAGTTCTGTCAGTGAAATTCTCACATACCTGTGCATCTATATCACGCCCAGGAAAGGGCTGTTAATACCAGTCAACAAATAGTTCTGCAAGCTGAAATGCCAAGTTGCATTAATTAAGAGTTGTCAGGTGCTTTTAGTTCAGTATCTAAGCCATTTAAAATTACTGCTATGCCTGTTTCCTTTAATGCATTTTCAGACTGTGAGAAAAGTGGATTAGATTTTTTCCATTGATTTCTTCAATTATGGTGGTTTGATTTTTCAGATCTTTTCACAGTCTGATATTTCAACCCCCCAATAAGCCTTTCTGCTGAAGCTAAAGCAGGACCCTGAGGGATATTAAGCTTGACTGATTTAGGGCTTAGACATACTGAAAGGCATGTGTTGGGTATGCCTGTGCATGGACTACTAGCACTGGAAGGCAGAGATACTTCTCTGGTGCTGCAGTGACCAATAGGTGTGGATTTTAATTCACATTAATAGGAGTACTTTGGATCCTCAAAAGATGCTGCTTTCATGGGACAGTGGGGAAAACAGAAGTCCTATACAGGAAGCTGGGTCATCAGCCACAGATACAGATACCAACAGTCAAGATGATCCAGGTTAGCACTAACAGTAAATTTTAATACATTAGGATCAATTATTTTTATGTTTATAGAGCGGTATAGGCTGTAAAGAGGTCTAGAAATACGTGAAACAGACTATATAGATCCTTTTGGCATATGGACTATTCAGTGGGGGAGGTGGTGTCTACTTCTTGGTTTAAGAGTCTTTAGCTAAATAGCTTTCTTCTGAAGATGAGACTGATTTGTATTGTGGACATAAATTGATGCAAAGATACCAACTTCTGAATTAAGTTGATCAGTAGTTTAATAGTAATGAGGAAATTTTGTTCTACTTGGTATGGTGATAACTAACTTTTTTTTTTTAAAATTAGACTTAATTAAACTTGATGATACTATTTTTAAATGAAACAAATGTCATTATCTACTTCCTTTTTGTTTTCTCTTAGCTGAAACAGCCAGTGTGAGCAGCCTGAACCTGTCCAGTGGGCACACGAAGCGCATTGCCTTCCTCTTTGATTCTACTCTCACAGCCTTTCTAATGATGGGAAATCTCTCACCAGTATGTCCAAATTGTTTGATGTATTATGCCAAGAATAAATATGTAGAGCTTTAAATTACTTTGATGTCAATATAATACAGCTTTATTTAAAAAATAAATGTTAAAAAAAATCTCTATTATTCTTAAGTAGTTTGCTTAATAAAACTTCTACTTGCCCATTCTGTTCTCAAAGAAGACAGCTTTATTTTGTTGTTCCAGAACTTGAAAAGTCATGCAGTCACAATGTTTGAAGTTGGGAAACTGTCAGATGAGAGTCTTGACAGCTTCTTGGTGGAGCTGGAAAAGGTAAGCTGCTACATGTTTGGCAAAATGCTTTTTCAGTGCTTGAAGTGTTAAAGGGTCCAACTCCACCGTTTAAAGATAAATCTAGAAGGACAACTGTAGAATTATGAAGCAGCAGTGCTGTCAATTGCTGTATCATTTCATACCAGTCAGGATGACTGGACACTTCAGTCCTTTTACCTAAAGACTGAGTCCTGCTTCTGATTTATAGATACTGTCTTTGTGTACTTTCTGACTGTCCCACTAGCATGGCCAAGACCTGCTTTTCATTTAATAGTTGCTGTAAATCACCTTTGGATATTTAAAGCTGCAGGGTTATTACTCAATTACAAAGCTTCAGAATTCTAATATGTTCATCTTTCCTTTGGTGTAATTGATGCTTATGTAAACAACCTGCCTCTTGCATGCATTTATTTTGTGTCTTGTTTAGGTTCAGAGCACAGGGGAAGGGGAAGCCCAGCGATACTTCGATCATGCCCTTACACTGAGAAACACGATACTGTTTCTGCGGCATAATAAAGACCTGGGGGCACAAGCTGTGCAGCCTGATCAGCCAAATAATGGTACTGGGAGCACTTCTGGAAATCTTTCTAAGTTGGTTTACTTATCTGCCATGGACTCAGCTTTCTGCCCTTGCTGCTCTTGTAGAAAGCAGTCAGTACCCTACTTGTTTAAAAATATTTTAAATATTTTTCATCATCCTTTGAGCCTGTGTTACTGAGTTTGCTTGTTGAATGACAGATTTGGTTGCTAAGGCTTGCACTTAAGATCCAGAGCAACAGATTAAAGCATAATGAAGGCAAGACAAGCTGAACATGAGAAAGAGATTGTTTCAAATCACGTGCTTCTGAAAGCCATATAGAGGAGTCAGGTGTGAGCTGTTCTGTCAAACAGCTTTTACAGCTATTCTGTCAAAGAAACATTTTTCGAGCCATGAAAAGGAATGGATTCTTCTAATGGGGATAATTTTTTAGGGTTGTTTTTTAAACTTAGTTAACTTCCTCAATATCTTTGTGTTTATTTCCTGGGTTCAGTTAGTTGGTGAGGAACCAGTTCAGTTTCAGACAACCCTGTATGCCTAGAATTGCTAAAATTTTGTACAGATTTATTAAAATTCACCCCAGTTGTTTAAAACTTCGTTGTGGAAAATACTGTATCCATGGCTTAGCAGATAGTGGAAAATCTGAAATCATACTTTGTGTTTGCATGTTCCATTTTAAGTGATAATTTAAGAATCTTGTATTTTAAACATAGGGTTCCCCTTGGACCTGTTACGATGTGAAAGTTTGCTTGGTTTGGATCCAGCTACCTGCAGCAGAGTTCTCAACAAAAATTACACTCTGCTGGTTTCCATGGCACCACTCACCAATGAAATTCGACCTATTAGCAGCTGTACACCCCAGGTGAAAACATACTGAGGAATTGCCCTCTCTCTTCCCCTTCCTAATAGCTTTTTTGGATCCATTTGTTAGATGTCCCTTTTAAAGTGACAAAACTATTAGCGTGTAGAATATCACGGTAATTAATCTAATAAAAAACATTAGGTTGAGGAAAAATACAAATATTTAGTAAACTAAGTTTGTTTAACTTATTAACAGTTCTTCTGTTCAAGTGAGAATGACAGATATTTTGTTCTTGAATTTAGATTCATAGAAAATACATTACTATTACCTTTCTGTGAAGAGTCTTGTGTCACTGGACTAAGTACCTACAATATAGTCAATAGAGAGTAATATGTTTATACTTCAGTGCTGAAAAACTGGATTTATATTTCTTTAACACTGTTGCTTCTTAAATTAAATCTGTATGTATGATGGTTGCAATATGAAGTTATTTCTGATTTCTTGAATAATCTCTCTGCAGCATATTGGGCCTGCAATACCAGAAGTCAGTTCAGTTTGGTTCAAACTGTATATATACCATATAACTGGACAAGGACCACCCTCCCTGTTGCTCTCTAAAGGAACACGTCTTCGAAAACTTCCAGATGTTTTTCAGGTAGTCTATGCATGGATTTATTCTCCCTTCCTTCTCCAAGTGTTTCAAAGATATGCTGTATGCTGTCTAGGGATAACAGTGGAAGTCAGAGGTGTACAATTCATTGTAGATGATGTCCCTTTTCTAGAAGAAAGTTTTATGTAGCATCTTGGTTTGTCTTCTTTCAAGGTTCTGACAAAGGAATGCTACTTATGTGTCTCCCTTTGTCAGAATGTGACTCCAGTATATACCCCCTTCAAGTTTAGTGTAAAATGTGGTATTGCAGTCATAAGAATGAAGGTTTGTTAGCCCATCCACAGAGAGTGTTACAAAGATGTAGAAGAGTGGTGTGAAAAGATGGAGACCTAGTATATTGTGCCTTTTTTGGTATTGTGCAAGAAACATCACTTCTATATATAATTCTTAGAAGATGGCTATCATCATCACTTCCAGTTTGTCCAGATCTGTGCTGGAGACTTTGGAGTTACTGGCTGTATTTCTCCCCACAATCTAAATGACAGAATAATTTAATAAAGGTTCCATTAGGTTGGAAAAAAGGTCTTCCTAGCCCCATAGCCTTACTTGTAGCAGTGTCTGGAAGCAGGGAGAAGCAGCACATTATGTGATACTTCCTTGTAAGACCTTTCCACTCTCCTGCATGTTCTGTTTGGAACTCCCTGAGCTGCATGTGATTCTCTGTACACAGAGATTGTGACTCGAATTTTTGGCTCTGCACTGATGAGTTGATTTCCTCAATTCCTTCCAGCCTTGAATCCAGCTAACCTTTTAGCATCCATACAGTGCTTTGGCAAGGAGTCCCACAAAACAGCACAGGTGATGAACTTCTGCCTGAAAGATTTCAGATCCTGCCTTCTCCCATTGTGTCTCTGAGATGCTAATAAAGACAAATGTCAAAGGAGCACTGCTGGATATTCTGTGTACTAGACAAATGTAGGTGGAAGTGGCCATGACAACTTCTAAACTTGCCTGAACCAAAAAAAATCTTTGCATCTATTAACTTTGATTTGAAATGTCATGGGCATTTAGCAGTGTTTGGGTTTTGCTGCCCACAGTGGAATTTACAAAATAGTATTGTTCAAGTTTATAATTGCAGAGAGGCCTCTACAGTTTTCATCTCATTTTTTTCATCTTGTAGATTCTTGAGGAGCTAAATGTGTTAGAAAGGTATTGAGACATTTCAGAGAGGGAGTGCATTCTTTGGTGTACCTGCATCAGCAGTCCTCTCTAGCACTAGGATTTATAGGTTTCATTCCTCAAACCTTTCACGTGTCCCTTCCCTTTATGAGTTCGAAAGTTTTGTAGATACCTCTAAGATTTACTGTAAGATCACACAGGGTTAAGTGAATCAAGTCTTCTGGAGCAGAAGGCATTTTGTAAGGATGTTGGTGATGACTTTGATTCAAACCCTAGTCTGTCATTAGTTTAAACCACCAGTCCATGTATAGATTGCACTTCTGTTAATAAAAAAGCATTCAGTGTGATAGCCTTGGAAAACTTCAGTACTGCATGAATCTCAATGTGCTGATAGGACAGATTTTCTTAAACTAAATGATCTCTCAGTATGGACTTTTTTTTTCATCTGTGGGACTATGAGTGCTTCTTTCCTGCTGCTGCTTTCTAATGTCATTTCCGTAGGGAAGTGTCAAGATGTTTCTAGAAATCTTACAGAGATGCAGTGGAATTCAATCTTGAAAACTGAGAAACTAGGAAATTATTTAGTGGTTTGGTCTTCCTCTTCCCCACCCTGCCCTTGATAGATGTTTTGGGGATTGATTTATCTTGGTCTTTGCTGATAGTGTTAGTTCATCCAGCTTATATTTTGCTTTTAAATTTATGTGGGGTTATATTAATGTCCTGTTTGCTAGAAGGGTGCTGCAATGGCCACATAGCTCTACAGGACTTGGTGACAGATACTGCCTGTCCAAAATAGCATCTTAACTTCGAGGTTGGCAAACTTTTGTCTTTACCAGAAATACAAACATGAGTGATCCTTAGTTCCAAGTACAACACTGTAGAGCTGTAGTTACCTATGATAACTTTCTAATTGTAACAATATGCTAATGCCTAAGTCTTGTATTTCAATTTATGTGCTTAGATAATTCATTACTATTGTAAACACTTTCAATTTCTCTCTTCCAGGGTTATGATCGCTTACTAATAACGTCTTGGGGTCACGACCCAGGAGTAGTTCCTACTTCAAATGTGCTCACAATGTTGAATGATGCTTTAACACATTCTGCTGTTCTAATTCAGGTACAGAGTGCTCTGTATAAATGATGAAAACCTGCATAATTTTTTGAGTTAAGTTGTTATGTGGAAGAGGCTGTTAACAATGTAGAAGAGCTGCACTTTTGCCAAGAGCTGAAAAATACGTTTAAGTTCTGTAGGCAGTGCTGCTGTGATTCAGGGGTGATTAAGACACAGGTTTTGAACTGAATTCACATTATGTAGGTGTTACTGTATTATGGGCAAGCATAATGAGTTTTGGTAGCTAAAGTAGGGGTGATAGTAATCTGGGATGAAAGTGAAGGGCCCACAAGCTTTTTAGACAGCACTGACACAAGGTAACCAGTACTATGAGCTGTTATGCAAGAAATGCACCTTTTCAGCCTGCTGCAGTGAAGTATGAACAAAACATGCTGTTTATCACAAACAGTGGAATAGGTTGGACTTTTCTATTTGGGAGAAGTAAAATGGCTTCTACATCAATTTCTTTGGTTCAGCTGAAGTCTCAGAATTAATAACTTAAATAAAAAGATGTTTAATATTGTTACAAACATAAAATTGCACATTCTCAAAGGCCAACTTGTAAGCAGCCTGTGACTGCTGAAAAATGTTCTGTATGCAGGAGTGGAAACTCCCTTTTGCTCCAGAAGTGCTCAGCCTTTAGAAAATACTTTTATAGTCAGTAATTGGAGAGAAAAATTGCTCCTCTTCAGTGAAACTTAGCCTCACTATATTTACCACATGCATTTTAAGGGGAAAGGTGGGGTACTTCAATTATTTCAGCTAAGCAAGACCTTTAATGCATAAATACCTGTATTTGTTTGTTTCATCAACTTGGCTCATACTCCTTGAAAGGGAGCACAAGTAGGACTGAGCTAAGCTGATGAGTATTTTTTCTGTTTCTAATTTAATTTCTTAATGTTCAGGGGCATGGCATGCATGGAATGGGAGAAACAATGCACATACCTTTCCCTTTTGATGAAGCTGAGCAACAGGGAGGTAACTGGTCATCTTCTATGTAATTTCTACCTTGGATTACACAGCTATTGCACATCACCTAGTGCAATAAGGTTGCAGTAATCCTTTTAAAACAAATTTTGTTGATCTTATGAGTCATGAGAAAATGGAGTTTTAAATGGTTGGCAAGTCTGTTCTGAGCTTAGAGATATCACCTTCCCCTTTCTATCTTCTGTGACCTAATTAGAATGTGCTTTCTGGCCTCTCTTCTCTCCTAACACAGATGTAAAGGAGTAACTTCCACAAATACCTCCAAATCTTTCTTTGTGCATACTTGCTTATTAACTAGCATATTTATTAACAGCATAAATAATTCTTCCATATATTATATTGAGCATTTCTTAACTGTTAGACAGGTGAGAACAAAACTGAACATACTTACCTTGATTATTAGCACCAGGAACCTACTATGGAAGTTTTTTCCCCAGGAAAAGCTTTGCTAGCAGAATCTATTCCTTCAAAGTCTGCCTAGCTCAACTGATTTTGAAAGGCAGGAATTAACATGTTCTCAATACTCCTTGATGAGCAGGTTAAAAGCTTTGCTTTTATAGTTGAAGCCATAATCTCTCCAAGTGAGAGCTGTCATAAAAGTATGAATTTCCAGATATGAAATATAAAATTATTTAAGCTACCACTTAGAAAAGTCTGGGCCAATTAGAAATAAAACTAACTTCCTAATTTAGTTTTTACTAGGTTGAAAATTTGTTACTTTTATATTTGCTCTCTCTGACATGTCTGGTTTTTCATCTAGTATCAAGTTGGGAGAAACCCTGAAGTTAGAATCTCTCAGGTTCTGACATGAACAACTCGGTGTTGAAATTTCTTGTTAAGCTCTAATGCTGTGTTCAGAATTTCAGATATGTGAAGCATGTATTTTGCATTGAATTTGCCATAAAAGACTCTGGCACTGAAAGAGCCAGACACCTGATTCCTAGCTGAACCTTGCCATTTCTGCTGTCTGAATGTCTCTATGTAGGAGAGATTGTAGGAGAGAGAGATTGTCTTCTGTTTGTATTTTTTTTTCCCTTTGCTCTATTACTATACTATAAAATACCACTTCATGCTTGGTGTTATCCTATATCTAACAATGTGATCACTAAGATGGAGCATTACAAGCAGGAAAAATCCAAATACAAAACTTACCCTGGCCTAGAGAGGAACCACGTGGTTATGGGGGAGCCCTCTTGTAAAGTAAGCTGGAATATGTTTTGTTTCCTCCTTAGACTTCTCTCGTGTGAACATGGGCATTCATACAGCTTTGAAAATACTGAGAAACAAAGTGGACTTGCAGCATTTTTGTGGCTATGTCACAATGTTGAATCCTTCAAGTCAACATGCTAACAGAAAGCTGAGTGATGCTTCTGATGGAAGAGGTTGGTTATCAATAATTGTCTTTTTTGTCTGTGTCCCCTTAACTTCACATACAATTGCTTGAGCAAAGGTGAGCAAAAGATTAAATTCTTTGATTTTTAACTCTACAAAATACTATCCAACACAGATAGGAGCCCATTTTGAGTGTAAATCTATTGGCAGTAGGCTTACTTCCCAATTCTTCTTTGAGACTAGCTCAGAAATACCAAATACAGATTGATAAATGACTTAACTAGAACACTCAATGAAGGGAAAAAATACTCTTTTAAATATAAAAAATAAATTGTGTCATTTTTATATGCCAGAACTTAATCTTTCATAAGTGTTGAGGATCCCTAAATAACTCTTTAGTCCCAAAATGAGTCAGGCCCTATGTGTCTCCCTATCCCTTCTTCCAGTTTTATAGCTTTGGAGTCCTTGGGCAGAGGTAACTAAAGTTATATTCATGTTCATGTTTATGTAAGAATTACTTTACCTCTAGGAGAGACTGAGCTAGCATCAGGATCTGATGTAAATGGGAGCACAGAATCATTTGAGATGGTAATAGAAGAACCCTCAATGGATTCTGCAGTCAAGCAAAGCCTTGAAGGTAATATGACAAATGGCTTGTACTAAACATAACCTTGCTTTTAGCGATCTGAATTCATTGTTTGATTATCCTCTGAGACAAGTCCAGTGCTAAATTCCTCTTCAGATTCCTTTACATATTTGAGCAGTTCAGTAAATGCCCTGTCTTTAAAAAGCATGAACTGTCTAGTGGATCCAGATCTAAGATTGTTGACCCCAGAATGAGCTTTCTTGCTTTCTTTTTCTTACACTTTGGTTATCTCTTATTTTTATTTCTGTAGTACCCACAACTGAACTGGAATGGGTTCC
Organism: Daphoenositta chrysoptera; assembly: GCA_013397915.1. Lineage (NCBI taxonomy): Eukaryota > Metazoa > Chordata > Aves > Passeriformes > Daphoenositta > Daphoenositta chrysoptera. Next base: position 71,174 of record VZRO01000334.1, read on the forward strand.
CCTGGAATTATGCTTTGGCATTCCACTTTTCAGCTCTGAGTTGAATCAGAAAGTCTGCAGAAAAATTGCCACTCATGGATTATGCAGAAAAGAAAGGTGAGCTGTAATTTATTGGCTGCAGGTTTAACAGATGGTGTGTATTATGTCTGGAGCTCCTGCAAGAAGAGATCCCTACAACTCCATGACTATAAAGCAGAACTGAGCTATGTTTATAGAGCAGCTAATTCTGATGTGTAAGGGAGTTGTTTTTTGGCTCATAGATATGTCTTTAGTTGTGGTAAGATAGGGATTAGGCTTTTTTTTATAGTTTCTGTAAGGCAAAAATTAATTCTTTGTTGTAAACTGTCTATGAGCAGATCAGGAAAAAAGTAAATTTGGGTGCCTTCCTACTCGTTTTCCCTTCCTAGCCTAGCACAGCCTTTTTTTCCTCCTCCTAACTGTTCTGGAGTGGAGGAGGAAAGCTCGCTGGTAATGCCTTGATGTAAAATGCATTTAACTCTTATGGAAATTTTCTTTACTGTTGCTATCAATAAGTTTAGTCATGGCTTGTGATCCAGCTGTCCAATGTTTTTTACAGCAACTTTTCTTTATGAAAGATTATTCTTTCAACAATGGGATTTTGGGGTTGTTTCTTTTTTTTTTTTGTTGTTTTTCTGATGGGCTTGGGGGTTTTTGTGGATTATTTTTTGTGGCTTTTTTTTTATTAAGGCATGATTCTGGAAATCGAAAGTAAGGGTGCTTGAAAATAAGCCTTAAGGCTCTTATTATAGTAGCTGACCTGCTTTTAACAGTGTGCCACTAATATGCTTAGTAAAAGTCATGTTACCAGACTGTCCTAGATAAGAATGAGTCTAATATATTAGTATCTTATGTAAAATAATATTTTTCAATTGCAAAAGTTTCATTTTATTCAGTATAAATGGTGTTGAAAATAGCTTTTACCTGACTAGACTCGAGCAGATGAGTCAAGCACCTCTTCAGTGATGACAGTATTATCAAGCTTTATGTGTGAAAGCTTTTAACTTTGTCCCATGATGTTAGATACTACTGGAGTTATTTGTGAGCAAGTTACTACAGGGGTACTTTACTAGTAAAAAATTGTGTACCTTGACCATAGCTTCTTTTCTTTTGTTTTTTACAGCCTTCAAAAACTCCTACATTCCAGTAGAAAGCTGTCTCTTCAGGTCCTTAATTTTGTTCATTCATTCCAGGTAAGGAGCAATAATAATCCAGATGTTAATCGTTCTGTATGGTCTGTCATCCCTTTCTGCCCTCTTACTTGCCTTTCTTGGATATATGGAAACATACATGGTTTGTTTGATTTGTCTTTTCTTCAAGTGGTAATGGTATTAAGCACTCAAGTGCTGCTTGAAGGACAAAGCAAGTACTTCTCTATCCCCTCTCTAGCCTCACTTAATGCTTGTCTCAACTCTGTGGTGGCTTCTGGTGCGTAATTATTTTCATGGTTTTTTAGGGCACTTGCTCAGCAAAGTTGTCCTTCACTCCTCCTGCTGTAACACAGCCTACTCTGCTGGTTATGTGGTGGCTGCTTGGATATGTTGGAGAGATTTACTGCAAACCAGAGAGATGTTCATTTTATATGCCTCTCAAGTCAATGGGTTTCCTTAGAAAAAAATAAAATATATTAACATGTATTTCATGCCAGTTACTTTTGTACTTGTCCTAAGATCCTCTAGGCCTTAGTGTTCAATGACTATAAATACATAAAACTACATACTCTGGAAGGACTTTTTAAGAGTGTAGGTAGGAGATAGGGATCTTGAGTGGTAAGCAAAGAGGAATGCCAGGTCTGCAGCCTGCTCTTAATTCTGCATGGAAGGAAGCCATGTCCATGTGTAACATGGAATCTGCTTAGCTGCTCTGTCTTAAAATACTTCTCTGTAAAACTCTATGTTTTCAGTAAGATGATGAATTTGCAGGTTATTTAACCCAGGTAGTGTTATGGATGGTGTGATACTGCAACTGTCTCTTGATGAGAATGTTGGAGATTCTCAGTAGGTTTGAAGGCCTGAAAGCAGCTGTCAGTCTCAAGTGACTCCTGTCCTAATGTGTTAGATGTTATCTCTGAGATGCACTTTTCTAGATGATGACCACAGAAAGGAGAAAAAAAAAAAAAAGTGCTGATGTGAGTTTTAGGATGAGAAAACCAAACTTCTTGGAAATAATATCTTCAGCATATGGTCACGTAATTGTCTCCAAATACACGTACTCATCTTAGCATGATACAGGATAAATAGCAGTCTGATAGATGTCCTGAAGATTTTAGAGATTTCCATTCATTATTTTTTAGGTCTTCAGTCTTAATTCTTGGGTTTCCCTAAAGGTTTGTTGGAAGCCAAATTATGCATGCACAGAGGCAGCTGAGGCATCTGTATGCTTATTTAATTTTGTTTATTCTGTTTTTACTTCCATATTATTTGGTATTTATTGGATTATAGTAATACACTTCAGAAACTCAAAGTGTGTTTGCAGATTAGAATAATCTGTCATATTCTTTGTTTTTAAGACATGATTTTCTTCTTTTTGCTTTTAGGAAGGTATTTCAACTCTGGATCAGCTCCATGATGCTGGTTCTTCAAGTTCACTTCTGCAGCCAATTTCTGCAGATATGGGTGTTCCTCTTCCTGCCAAGAATCTCATGTTCAAGGAAGGTGTATTATCTGAATGGAATGGATGGGCCCCTTCCTCAGTTTTTTTCAACCACACCTAAGGAACAGGTCAAAGAGAGGTTCTTGTGCATTGATCACTGAATGCCTTTCTTCTATTACGGTTAATTCCTAGTGCCAACCACTAAGAAGTGTGCTGCTGCTGCAGCATAACCCGTGTAAAAGTAGTGTTACAAAAATGTGTTGTGTTGCAGTATTGAGGAAGTACTTAAACTGTCTAGAACTTGTTACTCATTACTGCATATCTTGCTGCAACAGAGAGCTTTTTAGCTGTCAGCACTATTTTTATCTTGAGACAATCTTTCTTTTATAACTAAACATGCCGTTTCTAGGCTTTCTGATGATTGTTAAATTTCTATGCTGTCACCACAAAATTGCAATAGTAGTTTTCTATGTTCGTTACTCAGACATAAATTCTGTTTAGTTTTGTATTGTATTACTGAAAATCTTTCTGTATAAAGGTAAGAGATTTGGCTCTTCCTGTGAAAGCTCAGTGATACCAACTGATTAAATAAAAGTATCATGATGATATGGGGCATTAAGGATTGTTGAATTCTGTAGTTCAGCTTAACGCTGGGGCCTTGACAAATCAGTACAATGAAGGAGGAGGCTGAGTTAGTGCAGACTCAATGTCCTGCTGATGACCTAAGGCCACTGCTGATGAGTGGTTCACTTCCACCTCTGTCGGTATTTGGTGGAGGTGTGGAATTGTGGAAGATCTGAGGTGGTTATCTCTGTTTGCAGAGTTCTTAATGATAATGGGTTCATCCTCCTGTTGGTATGAAACCAGGAGTGTCTGAGATTTGATCCCACTGGGAGTCTTGTGCTGTAATTTGGAGCTGGTGATGATTCCTGTGGGCAAACTCCTGTTGTCATTAATTGAGTTTAAGGTAGATAACTAATTCTGTCCTGTTGATTAATGTTCGAAAGAACAGGGCTCTTGATTTTTCACATCAGTCATTAGCAAAGGAAGATAACAGCAGAGGATGTGAAGACAGAATCTTCAGTGAATCTGTGTTCTTTGAACTATTAGCTGTTGATCATGACAAAAATTAGCAGTAAGCTGTTTCATCTAAAATTGTGTTCTGGCTCTGTTTGTAGGGGATGACTTTACGTAGCATTTTACTTTGTTTATATTAGGTATTAACAACTTACTGCCAGCTTTAGGAAGTCTGTCCTGTTTAGCACACGAGGAGAACGAGCGATGTAGTGTGGTAAGACTTGTCTGCTAGCTCCCTTCTTTACTAGAACTGCCTTGTTTTAAATAGTCATAACTAAAAATGAGACTAATCATCCTGTCATTACTATCCTGCAATACATAATGGGTCAAGGGTCTGTGGCAGAGATGGTGCTGAACAGCAGCAAGGAGAAAAATGGCAACATTTGGGTTTGTGTCCTGTTTTGCATGAAAAAAAACATGTCAAAATTTTGAAGAGGACAAATGTACCGTGATAGGATAAAGCAGTGACTTGATTTCCAGCTGTGAGGATCCCATTCTTTTTCATTGGCTTTATGTACATTCCTGAAATGTAAGCGTAGGACTTGTGCTGTAAGAAACTGGAAGTCTGTAGTTCTTCAGTTTGCTCAGTGCTGCTTTCTGACATCTGTTTTGTTCTGGAATTTTACCAGTAGCAGCTGAGCTTAGCATTCTGCATATATCACAGTTACATTATCCATGTAAAGTTGATCATTTACACTACAGTGACATTTTGTACTGGACATGCATACTCTCCAAAGCAGTTTTTCAGTTGCCTTATTTCCTCCAAAGTAAATTAAAGAGGAATTGTATGTCTAATCTGCTAGAAATAGCTGAGAAAACCTTTACTGTGAGAACTGTTATGTGAAGATTAAGCCAATACCTGGCACTGTGGAGGAATTAAGCAGTAGGTGATGGCTTACACTTTCAGGGCTCTAGATGTTACTTTAAGTGCTACTGTAAGCTGCAGTAGGTGAGCTAGTTTGCTATGTTGTATTGAATTTTGCCATGCACTATCCATACTAGTATGTACAGTGATGATAGTGCAAGTTGTATAAAAGTTTGAAAATAGATGAAAACTTACTGTTCTCACTGCATATTCTTCAGTGTTGCTAAGTGAAGGATATTCTTTGTTACTAGGTTGTCTAAAGTAAAGTTTCTAAATAAAAGTAGCCTGCTCCTCAGTGTTGGTTAATACCCATAAATCTTACAGTTAATGGTGAGAATTCCAGATGTGTTACAGTGTTTTAGAGCTCAGGCCACCCTAATTTAGGGGCTTCAACGCTAGTTTAGGAGCTTAAATATTCAAATCTGCATATCTGAAGTTTACTGAATAAATTGCAACCAAAGAAGTCTATTGAAATTCCTGAAACTCTACTACAGCACCAGTGCTTGAGATGGTCAAGAGGCTTCAAACTATGTGACTTTTGTTTTAAATATGGTGTAAAAACCCAACAGGTCTCAAAGATCTTCATACCAAAAGAATCTATTTTATACTGTATTGCAAATAAAGACAAATTAAATCAATTTCTTTTCTTCAGGTAGTTTTATTGCCCGTGGGGAAAATCACATGCATTACACATTGTAAAGCTGTTTTAAGTTTGTGTTTCAGCAAGATTTTTAACTTGCAGAAGACAGCTTGGCTTTGTGCTCTGGCACAACCCAAGTAGTACTGAAACTAGATGGATATACCTGAAGATGTTCAGGAGCCAGCTAAGAAGTGTGTTACATTTGTTTTCAGTTTTTTTGATCATGACTTATTGCACTTTTTTCTTTTCCTTCATTGTTCTCAAATTTTCCCTTACTTTCTCGTTCAGTGTTTCAAATGGTTTGTATTTTGGAAGTTTTAAGTACAACTGTAACTGAATACAGTTGTGCTCTTCTAGTGTGACATTGTTAATATTATACATTGAATTGTACAAAGTCTGTGTTCAATTAAATTATTGACACATGTAACAAATGTTTACAAATAAACTGTGGTGTAGGTCAAACCATGTGCAGCATCCTTCTCATGCAGTAGCTTTATTCTTGGGCACAGCTCTAAAATGTCCCTCTGCCACCATAGTGCTCAAGCCCACCAAATGTCATTGAAGTATCTTTTTCTCAGTACATCAGCAGTTCTGCAGAGATGCAGTTTCACCAGTGGAAACCCTCTGTTCTAGTGTAGTCTTTCCCATCCCACGTACTTAACCTCGGAGGAGAAGGGGAAGGACAAGAGCATCGTGTGTGCTGCATCTCCTCCAGCCACAGTCTAAACCTGGAGTTTTGGATGCTGGCTATTTGAAGGCACTTGTGCATGTGGTGTCTTAGCTGTTTGCTTTGGCTAAAGACATTTTTGACTAGGAACTTGAAAGAAATGAGACCAAAATTGTTTATGTAAGGTCATGCAGGCTCGGGATTCATTTTAGCACTATAACTGCAATGAATCTGATGTCAATATGAAAAAGAAATACAGACCTAGATGGTGAAAGAAACTAAATAACCTCCTCCTTGTGTTTAAACCGTCCTTTATTCTGGCCTGGATTTTCTTGAGAGTGTGTATGTAACTACCTTTTTCTGTTTTTCCTCTTCACCATTTGTTCCACTTGAAAACTCCTAATGCATGTCTCTAGCTTTGTCATTGTGATAGAGCTCAAGGAAGCTTTTGCACCACAAAGAAATGGATCTGGTTTCATTGTTCAGCACTTGAAGCTAATGTTAATCCTCCCCCAGTCCCCTGGAACAAAGCCAAGCTTCTTAATGCTTCTTGGAAATGGCGTTGGGTGACTTTGATAATCAAGATTGCTTTCTTAGGAGCTACTTGGTACGAAAGATGCGTTTTGGAAATGGCAGGTTGGGGCAGGGCAGGGTGTAGGAATGGAGCTCTGGAAACAGAGTCCTTGTGGAGCTGCAGTGAGGTGCTGAGCTCGGGGTTCTGTCTGGTACACACAGAGCTGAGTGAGGTGGCACAGTGGCCTCGGCTTGTGCCAGCCTGAGTCTCTGCCCTCATCTACACGGGCTTTTGGACTTTAGGGCTGCCTGGGACTCCTTGTGTGCAAACTCCTTCATCCTTGCAGAGCTGCACAGAAGTGAATCAAAAGAATCACACTGAACAGGGTGAAGGAGGCATTAGTTTGTGACAGCTTTGATACATTAAATTATTACATTAACTGAGAAAAAATGGAAATGAGAAGAAACTAATAACTAGGAGAGGGGAAGAATAATAGTCTAGAAAAAGTGTTGGGAGAAGGGGGGAAGCATCTTTCTGACTTGTTATGTCCTAGAGCTTGCTCTTAACAGAATAAAGAAATGGAAACATATCTTTTAATTACCAGTGCTCAGGGACCATTCCTTACCCACCCCTGCAAAAAAAAAAAAAAAAAAAAGGGGAAAAAATCTAGCCCAAAAAATGAGAAGTGCCAAGGTTGTGAGCAGACCGGGAAGTAGGGAGTAGAAACAGAAAAAAGTACTCTGATAGCTTATTTCTCAAGCTTTCTGAGCTTCAAACAATCAGCATGAATTAGCCTGGATTTTATGTTCACGAGATGTATTAAAGTGTTGGAAAAGTGTATGAAGTATTACTCCAGTGATTTGTAAATTAATTCTGATCGAGTAGCTGTTATATTCTGAAGCCATCTGCTTGTTTAGCTGTACCACAGTGAGTGATGTAGTAGGACTTAACCAGATACAGGTTTCTAGACACACAAGTGTCCTGTAGGTGTCAGCACTTCTCTTGCTATTTTCCTGGCTTCCAGCAACAGGAGTAGCAGGAAAAAAGAGTGGATTTTTTGGGGGGTTCGTTGGTTTTTTTAAAACTAGAAGTATACAAGTGGATCTTCTTTGCTAGTCAATACTATTAAAGCAAACTTTTATATAATTAACTGGCAGAGCTCTCCTTACTGGATAAAAAAGCTTCAGAAAATTGACTTGGTTAAAATGCTACATACAGATTATCATATAGCTGTTTATAAGACTATCTAAATAATAGGACTAAGCCTTTGGCAAATATTGAAACAAATTACATTCACCAGTTGTAATGTGCTCTGCCATATGTGCCAGCATATCTTAGGTTAAGCATTAGCTCCAGGCTGGCAGAGTTCTGACTTGAAGCAGTCGTGAACCTCAGTTTGAGGCATAGGACTTACATGCAGCTGGTTCACTTTCATGTTTGTTCATCTGCTGTAAATCCAACAAAGGCAGGATTACCCAAACCCAGCCTTCCTGGAGCACTGGAGTCCAGCTCTGGAAGGGCCATTCAGCTATGAGTAAATGTGTGTGACTCAAGTGGCTGAGCAACATGGAGAACTTGGGTCTGAAACACCTTGGAAGCAGGAGGAGAAACATGGTTTAGCCCAGTGCTGCTTACACGAGATTTATTTTATAATCGTGGTTGGGAGGATGGAAGAGTTAAATTAAACCTTCTTTTTAATGCATAGGAAGAAAATAGGCAAGGAGCACCCTCTCTCTTGAACTTGGTACTCTCTCAGCAGCCTGGCAAGTCTGATGGCATTAGCATAGCAATTTGATTCAGAAAGAGATGTGGGATTTGTATTTAGAAGACTGCTGAAGCTCAATTTCGTAGCATTCTGTGCTTTTCTTGCTCTACATTGATCCTGATTAGCATTTTGTCTAGGCTGTCTCGGTATTTCTGACCTCATGAATTAACTAAAGAGCTCTTTTCCTTGACACTTCTTTCCAAGGCAGTCCAAGAAAGTATTATTAGCTGAATTTCCATACGGCAGTTTCTAAAGTATTGGTTTCTTTGGCTAAGGAGTGTGATTTTGTTGGCTCATATTCTTCTTTAGACCAACACTTCTTGCCCTCTTCCTAGAGAGCTGATGTCACAACTATGCAGAATATGTTCTCAGGGGACTGACGGGATGTCAGTGACAAAACTGAAGGTTTATCCATGGTAGCACATGTGATAATATTTCAGAAGGGCGAAGGAGATACTGCATTTTTATCTCTAATCTTCTGCACAGATGCATCTGAGATCCATTATTGAACAGATGGCAGGATCTATAATTCAAGTGTTCTGTGCACTTGTCTTCAGGTTGCCTGTACAGGAGGTGAAGGTGCCATGAGGTGTGAGTGAAGCAAGATAAAATAGAACCAGTTCCTCTGGACAAGATGATCTGGAGATTATCTTTTTACTTGATATTATGCATTGAAATAGTTTATTTGTCAAATCTGCAGATTGAGTTGCTGAAGCCAGCAGCTCCTGAGGAGGTCACTAAACTTGTTTTTGGTGAGGTGACTTGGGCAAAGGCAACCAGCCCCATGCAAAGCCAGCAGCAGTGAAGAGTTTGGTCTTGGCTACAAAATAAACCCATGAAGCTGCATAAATACATGAAATGCTCAAGCCAACCTTTACAAGCAGTCCTGCATAGAAAATGCTGATTTGCTGAAAGGGAACTACATGGGCCTGATATGCCTGGATGTGTGCAATGGATCCTTTTCCCTGCAGCAGAGACTTGTCTGCAGGGCACTCAGTCCCTGCTCTGAACCAGGCGTGCCATTACTCTGAAGTAGTATGATCATCTTTGCTGTAACTAGTATAATTCATATAAATAGCTGCATATTATGGAATGACACTTTGAAGCCAGCAATTAGAACAAAAATAATCAGCATGCCATGTAGAAGAATTGTTTACAGTCCCGGCTCTGAGTAGGGCAGAACAGCTGCTTCGTTTATCAAGGGTAAAATCTAGCTACTGCTTTCTTAGGATGCAGAACAAACTGTTGCTTTTTTCATAAACTGATTTTTAACTCCCAGCCAGTGGGACCAGTGTGCTGCTGATACTGGAAGAGCACCAATTGCTGCCTGACAGGGCTTTAAAATGTTGCTAACAGCAGGCAGGACTTCTCCAGTCCTACAGAGAGCAGCCTTGCATTTAAAAAATGATACTAATCTATTGGAGAGTAGTGCTGTTGTGTCTGATTCTCCTAGGGTAAGAGCCAAGAGCAGCTACCCAGGAGCTCATGATTTTTAGAAAAATACTTTTGTTTTTCTAAACAGACCCTCTCCCTTCCTATCTCTATTCATGACTGAATCTCCAGCTGCAGAGAGTGGATGAGTTTGGTGTGGAGGCTGAAATTCCTGACTGCAGCTCCTGGCTTGGGTTTTCCTTTGTCTTGCTTTTCCTTCATCTTTGCAAGTGCCCCAGGGCTGCCGTGGCCCCTGCTGTGTGCTGGCACTGGTCCCCCACTGCCCACCAGGGACCCCAGCAGGTGCTGGTGTGCTGGGCCTGGCAGCCTGAGCTGTATCCCCACCTGGAAATTGCCTTTTCCCAGGAATGACAATTCCATAGTGCTCAGAGCCCAGCTGGCAGCAGCTGTGTGTGCTTGCAGTCGGTGTTTGTTCATCCACGGGGTGAACACCATCACTCCCCCTTAAAGGGACCCCCTGGACCATGTCAGCAGTGTCCAACCCCTTTGGGCCATCCCACATAGCCAAACAAGGCTGGATTCCTTGCTGCCCTTGCAGTGGGGTGGGGGTTGGCTGGCTTGTTCCAAACCCAAGCTGGTGCCACAGCCTGATGGATTATCTTAAGTAATTTGTAGCCAGGTTATGCTTTGTTTTTCCGTGGGCTAACAGTCAGGTAATATTTTGTGGGATGAGGGAAGGAGAGAGATGGGAAGAAATGATTCTTAGTGCAAGGATCTTACTAGAAAAAAAACCAAGAATTTTTAGTGCTCCTAATAGAATTCCATTTGCTTGAGTAGAGAACAGTTTAGGTGGATTTCTTAAAATATTTAGATGATAAGCGTAGTTTGATTAAACACCATGTGGTCTGCTGAAGCGTTGCCATGATGGAAAAAAATCTCCCCTTCTGAGATCAGTTAATCTGTGCTGAAATCAATTGGCAGCACTGGTGAGATGATTTGAGGAAAGGAGCCTGACACTGGGGTCCCTCTGGGCTCTTAGCAGCGTTGCAGGAAAGGAAGAGTAGAAATCAATGGTACCACGCAACTGAGGAGACTTGAAGGAATTTTAATAACCAGCAGAAAGGACTCTGAAAGAGCTGAAGAGACTCTGTAAGAAGAAATGGTGTCTCCTGAAGGTGTGCACTGAGAACTGAGACTTTCAGAGCTGCAGAGCTTATGTAGCCATTGAATTTGAAAAGATTGCTCTATGGACAACAAAAATTAAAACACTGATGTTGTCAGAAGCCTTGCAAAGTGTTAGAAGGGGGGCTATATGCATGGAAAAAATGCAGCAAGCTTATTCTTAATTCTGTGGACCCTTTTAATTGTTGTATTTGCATTTCTGAAATAAATCTTTCCAATCATAATCGCTACAAAGTTTTAATTTTTCTGGAGCAGGGAATTAAATGGCATCTCAGGAAGAGGGTAATTATTCTTGAGAGGAGACGTCATTCTGAAATAGGGTTATTTTTAACCTGGGATTAGGTGTCCCCATGGGGCATTACACTGCCATACCTGAGCTGCTGGTCACTCTACTGGAGCATTGCTTGCCCCTTCCTCTGTTTTCATGTCTTTTTACAGGTTTCAAATGCTTAAATTTTGCTTTGTCATACATTATGGTCCCTCAGGTTTAAAAATAGAGCTAAATTAATAGCAAGCTTCAAACTGCCAATCCAACTTTACATGCACAAGAAGGGAAAAATTACAGAAAATGTTTAAGTGCTTTAAAGAAGTCATCAGATGAGCTTACCTGTCAAGGATGTTTTTAATCTCATGTATGTCTGGTAAAGACTGTAGCTATCCTCCAGGGTCAGGCTTGGCTTGGAAAAAAAAAGAAAAAAGATTTTGAAAAACCAGGCTCCTACCTCCAAACTAGTTTGGACTTTTGCAGATAAATGGGGATAAAATGGGATACAACCAGCCCTTCCTGCCTTCCATCCTGTGTTCCTCAGGAAATTGCTGCCCCAGGGAGCTCTGTGGAGGTTGGACACCCTGCAGTTTGCTCACTGTGCAAAGCTGCTCTGTGGAGACCCATCTCTATGCAGGGACTGGCCCAGCTCAGCTGATTTCAACCTGATTTAAGGGATCATCGAGAATGAGGTTCCAGCTTCTGGGCTCAGCGGGTTGTGAGTCAATGGAGAAGCTGAAATGGAAACCATCCAGGGTTTGGAGGCAATGGCTTCATGGATAGTGTGGCCACAGGTGACTTCTGGGGCTGAGATGTGCATGGGTTGAGATGTAGCATGTCTGTGTTCCTCTTCCTTCAGTTTTTATAGTCCTTTCTCTTAAAAAATGTTTAAAAGAGGAGGAGCAAATGGTATAAAACACTTAAATAATACTGGATATCACTTCCCACTTGGGAATATTTCCTGAGGGTTTTTCTCCAGTGAGCCAGTTTGATGTCTTCACTTCTCTGACACCCGACATGTGCAGCAGGGAGATGGAAAGGTTTCCTCTTGGGTTTCATCAAACTCCCAGCAGAATTTGTGTATCCCATTTCTCAGCATGGTTTATATATATATTTAAACGTCCCCTGTGAGGATATATATCTATCATCTCCTTGCCATGATCCTGTAACCAGATACCTAAAGGTCTCCTGGCTTCAGAAGTCAGTCCAGGAAAGTGCTTTCTCAAATTATCTGGGACTATAAAGCAATTACAGACTTAGCACATTTTACCTCAACAAAAGGGTCAAAATTTGCATTTGGGGAATGTTGTGCAATTTTTACCTGCCCTGATGTGAATGATTGGCACTGGTGTTTTATACTGGGGGTCAATTAGATTCCTTTGCTGACTTACTGCTCTACAGAAAAATGAAAATGTTGTCCCCAGAGTGGATTTACTTTTTTTTTTAACTTACCAGTGGCTGGACTGGTTCTGTGCTTGCTCTCCTGGGGATGCTTTAGCACATCTGGTCCATGGACCAGCTACACTGACCTCCCTTCTGCCAGGGTTAAGCTCAAGAAAGCCACTAGCTTAATTTGGGCTAGGTCTTTGCTGGGGAAACCACAGGTTCAGTTTCCTTCCATCAGAGGACTCTGGCAAGGCTGGGCTGGAGGCCTTAGCAGCATGCCTGAGCACCCTGACCTATTTAATAACTATCTAATACACTTAACCCAGAGCTCATCAGGACTCTCTGGGGTTAGGGACAGTCAGCCATGACAGCAGTGAGCTTGCATCCTGTTGTTCAGCTTCTCCTGTGTTGCCTGACTGATAAACCATCCCAACACTGTGGATAAAACAAGCAAGCACAGCCCTGTGCAGGTGCTTTCTCATTTTGCCACCCCGAGCTGCACTGCACTCTAATGTATCCCTGCACACCCCAGTGATGATTGTGGAAGGGAATGGACAAGTCTGGATGCTTGAGCTACAGTTCATTACCCTCATTTTTCTGCATCTCCATCGTGTTAACTGTGAGCTACAGTGGCATGAAAGAAAAGAACCGAAAGTTGGCTTTGGCTGTTTAGAAATTGGAGGAGTTTGTCAATGTCTGTCCCTGGGATGTCCCCAGTCTCACACGAACAGAGCAGGAAGCACGCTCTGGAATTCCATACCACTGCCTGTAGCTGTCCGTGCCCAACCCTGATCCAGATGCTAACATTTCTGTAGGTAATGAGTTCAGTCACCAGGATCCCAGCAGGCTTTTTATCTCCTTCTCCAAACACATCTAAATTCCCATGTAATTATGAAGCCATCATGCTAATTACAGCTGTGGGAAAGGTTATCCCCATCTGCCAACAGTTCATCTGCATTGCTGAAGCACAGGTCAGGCTCAGGAAGAATTAATTTCACTGTATTTAGTCACTTTAGCAGTTCTAGGCTTTATTATTACAACAGCACAGACACCCTCTGTTAACTCACTGTCTGACTGTGTCTGTCACAGGTGTGTCTGTCTGTCGTGGGCTTGGGGCTTCAGTGCTCAGTGGCTCCTCAGGCTCTGAGGCTGCCTGTTTCACCCACGTGTGGGGAGCAGGCTCAGGACAGAGACTGCAGTTTTGAGGGAAAGAAAGAATGCTTAAACCAAATGAAAACGGACGAAGGTCTTCTGTGGTTTGGGATATCTCATTAATATTTAGAAATAGAGCTCCTAGCTCCAGAAGTTACAGAACAATGCTGTGTATCAAGTAATTTTGCTTCAGGCTTATCTTTGCTCTAAGTGGGACAGAAGACAATGATTGTGACTGCATTGTGCCTTTTTATTTTTAAACAAAAATAGGTAGTCCACCAGTGACTTTGCTATAAGCAATATATACCTTTTTACTAATAATTAAAAAAAAAAGTTTCACCCACGAAGGTGGCATTTTTAAGGAGTTATAACAAAGTCAGAGAGATCTTGCAGCTGATAGTGTGATGTTTGCATGGTACCTGCAGAACAGTGTTGCTGCTCTAGAATTGATGGAGATCTTTTCCCCTCGACTTCCCCCTTCCCTGGGTTGCTTTCAGAGCTCTTGCCAGGGCTTGGGTCAGCAGGAGGTCAGCTGTGGGTGAGTGGAGGGAGGTGAGTCAGGAGGTGCTCAGGCTTTGCCCTGCCTCTGTACTGGGCTGTGTCTAAAAAGCACCAAGCCTCAAAGGAACAAATATGCTGTAGATTTGCAAACTTGACTGAGCTTTAAACTTTAATTGCCCAGAAAGGTACTGGAAGGTTGTTCTGCATCCTGCGTGGCAGAGACAGCCTTGTCTTTGGTGTGAGGAGCTCCCATGTAATGTTGCCTGCTGCTGCTGAAACCCAGGGGTGTAATGGATAGTTCTGGAAAGCTGGCAGGGAAGCTGAGTGTGTGTCTGTGCAGCGTGTGTATACAGTGCCACACATGTGCTCCTTTCTTCTGTGCCCTCTCTCCCCTCTCTGAGGTGTCCTCCTGCCAGGTGCCTCAGGAGGAAATGCTCTCAGGTGAGTCTGTGTGTGACATGCAGAAAAGCCTCCTACCTTATCACCTGTCAGACACCCTCCCAGGGCATCCACATTGTCTGTTTCTGTCTGATGCTGTTAAGAGACAGATCTCAAGTATATGAATTCACAGCAAAAAATCATCTTTGTCCCACTTGATAAGCTGATTAAAACTCCTACACTGAAATGCTGAAGAGCAAAGACAAAAAGAGGTATTAATGAATGGGTTGGAGCTAATTAAACTCTAAATCTGGTAACACTGGAAAAAGCACAACTTTCTGTTCTAGGTTCTGCCTCATTTCAAGGCATATGATTCTCATGAAGTGACTAAAATTGGCCAAAGTGGTTGTTGTTCCACACGCTGTCAGACATGCAGCATTTACATGTCCAGCCAGCATGAGTCTTCCCAACCTGAAAAAAGTTGTAAAATATTTCAAAAACCTTTATGTTAAGGGACTTTTGTCTATGAATGTAGAATCAGCTGTTTATACTCAGATCATGGACAACAAGCAGGTTTTCTAAAACATAAAGATTAGAATCAAGCATAGTTACATGACTCCAGAAGGAAACACCAGAGTCCTTTTTGTCTGTGGCATCGATTATACAGCAAGACAACTTTCTGAAATTTTCAGCAATTAAAAATGGGTAATTGTATTGCAAATGGCAAAGACTATAAAACATCAATTCACAGTCCAGATCCTTCTTCTCTTAGCTTCAAAGAAAATAAATTATTTTAAGGAAAGGAGAACTGACTTTTGAACATAACGTTTTCTTCCCCATTTTCCCCAGAACTTTCTCTCACAAATTCTTTAAATACTTTGCGCTGTCAATTAAAATTATTATTATAACGATTTATTGTGGTTTAGCAGCAATATATGCAAGTGGGCATTTTAGCAAGTGGGACTGTAATGGCATGAAACATGTGATTATGCTTGGAAGAAACAAGTGAAAAGCTGCAAATATGTCTGTGTGATATTCCTAAAATGGGAGGTCAGGAAGACAAGACACCCTTTAAGCTTTTGCATGGATTTGGTTGTAAGCACTCAGGAAGGCAACAAGGAGGTTACCAAACCTGAGCTGGGGCTCTGCAGGATGAAGAGCTGTGTGAACGCTCAAAGCATGAGGCAGATCTGAAACACTTGTCTGAATTTGGGACTGAAGCTGTTACATTGATGAACAGTATTTTGTCATTGTATTTTGAAAGTTTTCCACCGTGTCTGCAGACTTTAGCTGAGCTTCATGGCATCTTGCTCTCATATTTAACATTTTTTAACTTTCTAGTATGATTTTATGAACCAGCTGCCCTGCACTCAACTTGATATTTTTATCAGACCATCCTGGTGGAAGACTAATAGGAAATAAAACTCAACCCAAATACATGTGAAGCATAGTCATACTATAGCAATTTATATCTTTAAATCTTATTAGACTGTTGTAGACAGGGACTAAGTATGGCTTGTATGTTTATTTTATGCACAGGAACATTAACTGTTATTAGTTGTTTTAGCAGCTCTGGATAGAGTTGCACCTCTGAGAATGTAATGCAGAAAGGATTGAAGGGTTTAGTATCTGCCTGCTAAAAGAGTTTTATTTGAGTGACTGCCTTTCCTGGCATTTAATCCCTGCCTAACACCTGCTGCCCTGATGCTGGTGTTGTACTGCTCTACAATGTATTCAAGATTTGTACAGATTCTGGGATTTCTGTAAATGGATTTTAGTTATCTGCTCTGAAGAGGTTGAAAAGTCACTGAATTAGACTCTGGAAGAGCTGTTCTTAGTTTTACAGATCATTTGAGCGTGATGTTCACTTTTTCCAAAAAGGCAAATACCTGAAATCAAAATTTAAAGCATAATGCAGTTTTTGTGTTTTGAACAAAGAAAATTTTAAAAAATCCAAATAATATTTTTAAGTTAGACACAAACTTTTCAATCTTTGGAAATTTATTGATTTGCAATTGCAAACTGTGCGTTCTTATGTGTTTGAAGCAGATAGTCGGTGCTGAAAACCTAGAAATATATTTGTGAACCTGAGTTGCAGTCGATGGTCTGTTGGCAAGAGTGATACTTTTCTATTTGCTGCCTCTGAGTGCCGAGGTGAGAAAGGCCATTTTCAGCACGGTGGTTTTCTGCATATATTTAACTACCTTCATGTCATGTCTTGAGTGGTGATGTTGGAACCAAAATCCATCACGACGGTTCTGTTAAACCCTGCTCACAGTGTGAGCTGAGCCGTGGCAGTGCTGTGCTCTGGCACTGAGAGCCCAGCCCTGGAACCTGTAATTGAAACATCCCCAGGCTGGGCTGTCAGGCTGATGTAGGGTGCTTCGTGCTGGGGCCAGAGAGGAAAGCACACAGCTTCCCAGATTTCATGTGCCATCAGAGGTGAGGTGTAGGGATGGTGGTGTCTGGCAGGGAACAGAGGTGGCAGCCAGGAGGCTTTCCTGCTGGGATAGGGCTGTTCTTTCTCTTCCCCAGTACAGGCAGGGACTGAGACTGCTCCTCTGTAAGAAATGATGTCCTGTGTTGGGTTTTCCTCTCAGGGGGCTGCCACGTGCTGTTTTCTGGCTGCTGCTTTGGGCTCAGTTCAGCCCTCACTTGCCACAAACAGCAGCAAATCTGCAGGGAGCCTGGGCTGCTGCCCGCCTTGGGCAAAGCCAAGGGGAAACCAACTTTTCTGGTGGGTTTTGGAGTAAAACACAAATATTTTATTGGCCAAGATATTCGTGGCCTCTTGCTAGTGTTGTGTTTGATGCCCTTTGGGTTTTTTTAGCATCCTCAGGTGAGAAAGAGCAGTGGATGGGACAGCATCACATACATGCATTATCTGGTCTGTGTTTTAACTGTGCTTCCTCTCTGCAAATCTCCCTACCTTGGGATTTATGGCTGAAAAAAATTTTTAGGAAAAATACACTAGACAGTTTGTGCTTAGGAGTATCAGAAGTTTCATTTCAGTGTGCTGTGAGCCCTGGGAAACAAAAATCACTTGAAGGTCTTCCTTTGATCATACTTTATTTATTCTGAAATAGGTAAAATTTAACTTCTGCAGCCTGTCATCTCAAACTGTGAAGATTGGAATAGTTTTTGCAACTTCCTGGCCAGATATGGAGGAAGAGATCCAGCAGCCATGCCCTACATGTCTTCTGCTGTGCTGTGTACCTCTCACAGGTGTCCTCCTCAGGCCTGGCTTTTGGCAGCTCTTCCTTGGGGTGAATGCAGACAGTAGGAAAAAAAAATAATTGTCTGTGTTCTGCTGCTCAAATTTATCTTGAGATTTCACTCTCACTTGATTAAAAAATTTGCAAACCAATCTGCAGTCCTGTGCAAGGAACAGGATGGCACGAAGATTCATGCCTGCACCAAGCTCTAATTTGTTTTTATCACTCGCTTCAAAGAATACAGATAAGTGGTGTTTTCTAGAGAAATGGAGTTGATTTTTTCCTGCATCAGGTATAAACCAAAAGTAAACAGAAAACTGATGAAGCATTTTTATCTAAGAAAGGAAAAAAATGCTCACACTAATATAAAAGTATCTATGTACAGGGGGATGTAATAGTTTATGATCATCCCTGAAAGAATCATAGTATTTTTTAAAACTTCAGGATGAAGGATCACCCCATTTCTTTCCTGATGCAAACAAGCCAGTTAAAGCTGAAGATTGGAGCTGAGGCACTCTATTTGAATGACTTTTTTTGACAAATAATTTGCCTGTTAAAAAAATGCAGATGAAACAGGGTTTTTTTTCTGAGCTGTTTGCAGATTTAATCTCAGTATGCCATTGTGAGATATTTTGCCTAAGTTTGAATTTGGGGGGGAAAAAATCATGCTAAAACAAGTGTTTGATTTGATTCCAAGCTGACCAAGGTTATATTCTTCACTTCACCAGCAGAACCAAACTGCTCCTCTCCTTTTGGTCGGCGACACAACACGAGAGAGCTGCGAGGCTGCTCTGTGTACCCCGGGGATGGCAAGGGACCTTAAAGAGGTTACAACTATGTCAGTAGGATTAACTGTTGGAGAGCTGTAAAGGGCAAAAAGGTTTTGACTCTGTGTAATGCCTCAGCTTTCTTGCCTTGCTGAGCAGCAGTGCTGTATCTGTGTGGCTGATACCTGAAACAATAGTACTTCAGAATAAGAAGTAAAGAGCTGGATGAAAATAAAAGGACAGAAGTGAAGGGATGTCCTAATTGCAGTAGTCCCTACCAGCCTCTTAGGACTGATTCATCAGCTTCACCATCAGTGTTATGGATGGCATTGTGGTGGTCAAAAAGTTCCTTTTGCTTAGAGGAAAAGAGCAGAGATCTGTATCATTACAATGGAGTGAAGTGAAAAACTTGTTTATTTCCTAATTGTGCTGAATCCAAGATTGCTGAAACACTCCACAGCCAGTATGGTAACCCCAATAGCAAGTTCACCAGGAGCACCCCACCTAATCTGATCTGTGACAGTAAAAGAGGTGAAGTGTCCAAAGTGTCCTGGCTTTCAATGCACCAGATTAGTTCCGAAAATACCATGCAAATTCCTGCTCCGGGTAGTTTCAAATACAGCAGGTTTTGAGCAGTTTGGAATGGCTCTTTGGCAGAGAGTATTTCTAAACAGACTCACAAAATGCACAATGTCCTGCCTTTCTGGCAAATATTTGGTTAAATTGGCTGGTTTTGGGAATGTGCCCTGCACTGCTGTTGTTGACAGTAAGGATTTGTCATTGCAAGTTGAGGACAAAATGATGGGATGTTTTGACATCATAGGATGACAGAGTGGTTTGGGTTGGAAGGGACCTTAAAGATCATCTAGTTGCCCCTGCCACAGGCAGGGACACTACCAAGATCCACACACCTGTCCCTAGTGCTGGTTGAAGTAGTTTTATCCCACTGTCAGCCAAAATGGGAATTTTGTTCCTACTGTATACTTGAATTAGGGTAACCANCCAGAAATATTGTTGGATTTGGTGCTGCAGTCATTGCAGTATAACCAGACAGATAAAAGAAATACAAGGTCTGGCTTCAGCTCCTCTGACCTGTATCTATAGCGACCTTTGTAGTCCTGAGTTATTCAGGCATCTGCTGCCAAGATTCAAGCCTGAATTCGTCTTACAAATCTGCTGGAGATTTTAAACCCACCAGAGACCAGGTAACAGAGGCTGAAGTAAATCTGGAAACAGAACTGGGCAGGCAATGGCTCAAAGTTTTCCAAGCCAAGGGTTTGCTTTATGGGAACAGCCTGTAGTTAAATACATCTGCAGGACTGTGCTGGTGAAGGGGGACCAGAATTGTGCAGTGGGAAAGCTCCAGCAACCTGGGAACTGCTATCAGGAAAAAATAAAGATGGTTTTATCATTTTTACAGGCAAACTGTTTTTGAGGGTAGCCGATGAAAATACAATAGGAAGCACTGACACCATCCCTCGAAGCCTTGCATTCGCACCCTGAGTGCCTGGCCGTGTGCTCCGCTGCCATCGTGCCTTCCTGGGCTGCCCCGCCGCGGGGCCGTCCTGCGGCAGCCTGGCACCTGAGGGATGGGTTTGGCAGAGACCCGAGATCTGTTTATTCTCTGTTTTGGTCTATTTGGAGAGCGTGTTTGTCTGCTGGCTCCGAGACCCCGCCCGGGCTCAGCCCAGCCGAGGGCAGGGATCCCAGGTGCGGGTTGTACCGCGGGGGCGCTGGCTCGGGGAGCCCCTCCCTGCTGCCACAGCAAATAGAGGAGATTCTTCATCTAATGCAGAAGAACAAGTCCAGGAGAGACGAAGATTCACGTTTCCTGTCTCTTTTCATTTTTTTCTAAATTCATAGTATCATGGTTAACACATGCAGGTAGGATGTAGAAGACTAACCTCCTCGGTGGGTTTCTATCAGACAATGACTTAACCTGGCTTTTCCCACATTTTGATGGAAATTTTTAAGGAAATACCTCAGTAGGTGTTGAGTGGAAGACTTTATCATGGAAAGCTTCAATTGCTGTACGAGCACTTCAGGAGAAATGCCCAGGGATTTTGGAAATAAACGTCATTTCATGTTTACTGTGAGGGTGGTGAGGCGCTGGAGCAGATTGTCCAGAGAGGTTGTGGCTGCCCCATCCCTGGAAGTGTTCAAGGCCGGGCTGGTTGGGGCTTTGAGCAAGCTGTTCTAGTGGAAGATACCACTGTCCATGACAGGGGAGCTGGAACGAGGTGATCTCTAAGTTCCCTTCCAACCCAAACAATTCTATGACTAGTAACTAGCTTTATCCAGCCTCTGATAAGCGGATATTTGGCTCCTGAATATATATATATATATATATAATGAATAGAAATAGATATGACATTATTTGCAGCATGTGGTCAGAGCTCTGTGCGTTCCTGCTGCTGCAGCTGGGTTTCTGTGGCTGTGGNAATATATATATAATATATATATATTCATTATATATATATTATATATATATAATGAATAGAAATAGATATGACATTATTTGCAGCATGTGGTCAGAGCTCTGTGTGTTCCTGCTGCTGCAGCTGGGTTTCTGTGGCTGCGGTGGAAATGGATCTCTAAGAAATGGGATGGGGGTTCTGCTGCTGCAGCTTTTGAGGGGAAAGGGAACGAGCAGGTGGGCTCCAGGCTCTGCTTGCCAAGGGTTCTTTACCTGGAAAGAGAGAAATTAAGTGACAAAGGACTTTGGTTCTCCTTTGCAAATCAAGCTTTCTTCCCTCCAATTCTGTTCTGTGTTTGGGTGAAAACATAATGACAGTTAAATGAGCTTTGCTAAATCTTTCATAAACCACGGTAGCTGTGGAGAAAGCAGAGGAGTTAAAATAAAGTCTAGCATTTTCCCAGCAGACTTTCTTGCAGAGATTCCTTCAGATACCGAGGTCTGCAAGTCTGTGACTCCTAAATGCAATTGCTCACTTTTGCACTCAAAAATTCCTGCAAGTGGTTCTTTTCAGAGAAATCTCACAGATCCTGAATTTTCCTCTATTCCATCTGCAGTCATTTTCACCCAAATCAGTTCCATCTGAAGGTCATTTTGTTAAATTTTCTCCATCTTTAAAAAAATGCAGATTTTTTTTGTGTAAATGGGACAGTGTTTTTAGGTGCACAGTTTTTTTCATGAAGGATCAGCTAGTTATTTTAAAAGGAGCCATACAATAAGAAGAAGCAAGCTTTTGGATGCAACTATAAATTTCTCAAGTATTCCCATTTCCTGGGTATAAGTAGTTTGATAAACTACCCCTGGATATAAAACCCTGTATGAAAGCAATCCAGGTCTGTGTTTTACAGAGATTTTGCAAAAAAGCGAAGGCTGTCTGTGCTCAAATACTGATGTAAGTAAGTTATATCACAGGTGACAGACAACTGCATTTCCAATTTTATGGGTTTCACAGTGCTGCTTGGATTTGTTTTGTACTAATTAAATTTGAAAACATCTGAAATTTCTGTTATCTTTTAATTATATTAATATCTAAATTCATATTGAAAAGTGTGGCTTATCAGCCTACACAGTACCTTTCACAAAACTGAATTAAATGTCTTGAAAAAAGAAATTTAATTCATGTTTATTGAGATGAATGAAAAAAGAGCTTATCTACTCTCTCTCTGCTTTTTGTTATTTATATTCCTAGATGCTTATTTTATCTGGCTTTCAGGTCCCCAGTGTAGTGGATTTTTCCTATTTAAAATCAAGCAATCTCTTTGCAGGCAAACAAATGGGCTTCCAAATCAGAAAGGTAAGTATTTGGCTTTTGTGCCTCACTCACCAGATCTGGTGCTGTGAGGAGGTTGGGCTACATTTGTGTTGATCCTGGCAGTGTTGGTGTGTTCAGTAACTGGGCATTTCTGCTGTGACTTATGGCAGTTCAGATTATCAAATATTATCCCTAAATTCATTTTCTGCAGAATAACTGTCACAAAGCAATGCAGCTATTTGTGTGCCTCCTTGTTTAACCAGGGCTATAATTTTTGCAGCATGTGTTTGGTGTGGGAAGACAATTTAATGGAGACATATTTCTCCCCATTTACAGATCAAACCCTCCCAATAAACAATGAGTCAAATCACAGGGAGCTGAGGGAGATGCCTCATCTCTCATATCCTTTTTTATTTGCTGGGTCATGGGTGATTTGAAGCAGCAGCTACATTTTCCTGTCTCTGTCAGATGGAGCTCAGTGGAATGTTGCCCTGAATGTCTCACAGAGTGACACAATATGAGCATAGAAGTGGTTTGTATAAAAAGCATCATCTACTTTTACCTTTGCCTTTCATGCTTACTGTATTTTTAGTATAGTTTGAGGCAGTGATCTTAATGAAGATGCCAAACTTGCACTGTGAAATCACTTCATCCTGCAATCAGCCTGTGTACTTGGTGTTTGGAGAGGGGTGGAACAGTGTATCCGTATTTAAGCTCCTTTTAGCCCTTGGTTTGGGTTTAAAACTCTTGATTAATGTCCTAGGACCAAAATGCTCTTGTCCATTCTTTGAACTTTCAGTAGGGAGAAAATGCTGCCACAACGAGAACCTGGACCCCCGTTTCAGCCAGATCTGTGCAGGTAATTAAAGATCACCACCCGCTGAAAGAACAAAATCCTGCAGGGTGTGAATGAACAGGAGTCTGGTTATTACAATTACTCCTGTTGAGGCCTTGGGGCAGGTTTTGGGTAATGCAAAGCAGAGGGGCAGTCTCCACCTCACCCTGTGCCCGTGGATCACAGCCTGGCTTGGCTGTCCCTTGCTGCCACCTCCAAGGGCTTCAGCAGGGCCCTGCTGGAGTTCCTGCCTTGGGGCACACTGATGCTTCTGGCAGCTCTACATTCTGCTTTCTTCTACAGCATGGAGCCCTGGGCTGCCTCATTCATTCTCTAAAGTGGGAGTTGAGTGCTCTGGGCTCAATCTGTGTGACCTTACCCACCTTCTGTTTTCTTGAGCTCATTTTTTGTTTCCAGTTTGTAATTTTGGAAATCAGTTTTATACTTGAGTGAAATAAAAGTGATGTGAAAAGCAAAGTCAATGAAGAGAAGGCCATGCCTCGGTCTATTTACAGGACAGTGCACTTACTGAAGCAGACCTTGTTTGCTCAGGCTTTTAAGATTTTTAGGGCAGGAACTATTCCTCTGCATAGATCTGAATAGGTGTTAAGATGGTGGCACCCAAATTTTGAGTAGGGTCTTTAAGGAGTTGTCACTCTTGCTAAAACTGAGACACTCTCAAGCACTTAGCAGTTGCTGAGGCTGTTCAGGGAGATGTAAAATACTTATGTTTTTTACAAGGATTTACAACAGCAGCATCTCTCTGAGAAAGAGGTCTGTGTGACCAAGGAAAAAGGTATGAAGTGCAAACATGGAGCCAGGAGGTACCCACTGGTGAGATCCTCGGGGTGACTCTGCTGGGTGATGTTTGCCAGCCTTACCATCTCCTCTGTGCCCTGATAAGGAAAGTGCGTTCTCAGAGTTAGAGGAACCACCCTTCTGGCTTTGCATATTCCATTCTGAAGTTGCACCTGAAATCCTGACTTTGTAAATACACATTTGACAAAAGCACAGGGGAAATTCTCATAACAGTGGCACTAAAATAACAAGATACTTCCTCAAATTTAGCTCCTTGCTCAATATTGACTCACCTGGTCCAAACACACAGTGTACAGGGATGTTGACACACCAACCAACTTGGCAGAACTCCATGTTATAGCCCAATTTTATATTTGTGCCTGGCCTACCATTTGAGATCTACTATTCCCAAATAATTTACAATAGTTGTGTCAAATTCTCTGGTCTCTTAAGACTGATTTGCATGCTATGTGGGAACATTAAAAACTGCAGACCACCTGGAATGGAGTGCCCCAACAGATAAGATTGGGAGCTATGCCTTGATTTCTCAGCCTTTAGGTGGTTTTGGTAGACATGTGGATGGGTTTTACTTTGCAGCCAAATCATACTAGAGGTGGAGAGGAGTATTTAAGAAAAAGCTGAGATTCTCAAGTGTTATTATTCCAACAGCTCAGGCTACTTAAAAAAACCCCAAACTCAATAAAAAATGTAAAAGGAGACTACATTACTTTGTTAGACCTTGAATGATAAAATAATTACAAAATCAAGATAAACCCAGTCACGGAAGTACTTGTAAAAAATGTGTAGCATTGTTCCTGTCCAACCTTGTGCCCTACCCACTAGGTAAAAAAAACCACTTCCAACTTGTTGCTTTGATATCAGAAAATGTGACATTTGTTTGTCATTTTCTTTACCTGAATTAAGCTAGTACTGACTGAGTGGTTTGCAAGAACTAATGAGAGCTGAACACCATCTGGGATGCCTAAATCAGGGCCAGGTTCTCAGACATTTGGAAGTGCCAGTGTGGCTATTTGTGAAGGTGTTAGCCATGCCCAAAAGTGAACAGAATCATTTGGAAAGCCTGTTTGGTGAGATGCTCAGGAGTCAGAGTTGGTGTTTCCTGGCTCAGGACAGTCAGTACGTGGGCAGAGCTCCTCATGGAGGGGCCTTTGCCTCCTTAGAAAATCAAATGAGGGCGGGAGTGGCACCTCATACTGGTGAGGCCACACCTGAGAAGTCTTTATCAACAGTATTGGGAAGTATTTTTGGGCTCTGAGTTACAGTGTTTGGGTGACTGGGCATTTTGGGGACTGCAGTGCCTGAACTGGAGGCTGCTCTTCAGACAGTCCCTGTCTGCAGCTGGCCCTCTGCTGTATTTTGGTTTCTGGAGCTGGGCTGCAAGGATTCAGGAAGAGAGACTGCTGCCTATTGCTGCTGTGGTCTCTTGTTTAAGACCTGCATGCAGCTTTGAAGCAGAGCCATATGAAGACATCACCATTCTGGTCTCATCCTGGTTTGAGACATCACAGAAGAAAATTAAATAAGGAGATAATATGAAAACTGCTTTACAAATTATACCACTAGTATTTGGAAGGCAAAGCAATGCAGATAAAATACACAGAGCAATTCCAAATCCATTAGCAGCGGATGTGCTTAGAAACCCCATGTCTATTATGGAAATTTGTGGGCAGGTGTCCATAAATTGATAAAAATGCATTCTCCAAGCAATACTCACAAAGCTGACTCTAGAACAGTAATGGGGGAGCTGTGCAAGGCATTGGCAATAACTATTCTCCATAGCTATACACAAAGAGAGAAAAAGACAAAGATGGCAAAATCAGAATTCATGGCAATTGAATTTTACAAGGAGAAGTGAAGGTTTCACAAGTGCCTATAGAAGAAATTAAATCTGTTTAATGCAGAAATTGGGAAATTAAAAAAAAAATCATGTGATATAATCAGAGGCTTGGTCTGAATCACACCCAAGTGAAAAGCATTTCAAAGCTATAGCTGTCTCTGCCTTATCTAGCCTATGCTTTAGAATAAGGTCTAAACAAAATAAAGTAGCATGTGATGTTATGGATGCAGTAACTACTTGATCTTGCAGAAGGGGAGAAGGATACAAATAATTCTGTGGACAATGTTAGCTTTAAAGTAACTTGCTTGTAGAAAATAAGGCTAAGGGTCAACAGAGGACAGTAACATTATAAATTTTGGAAAAGAAAATGGAAGATTACAGTGGGTAATGCTGTGTGAGGTTTTAAAGCACAGGACACACTCTGATGCATATGACCAAGCCACCGAGGCTTGGAAGCTTGCCTAGAGGTGGGATTTGAATTATGGACACTGCTGAGAAAATTCTGTATAAAGTTGTTTCTGTTGAAGTGAAAAAAACAATCCCAAAAAGACATCTGCTGACATATGGGCATGAAAATGTCACCCACAGGATTTCAGATTCAATTTAAATGAATAAGCTTGTTGTGGATTAAATAAACCAACAGAGCATATCTGTATGAAATACTAAGAAGTGCATATATTTAAAAAATAGTCTTTCCTTTTTCTAATGCAACACATCTGAGAAAGGAAGCAAACCAACTTTACCATGTTTTTAATTACGGTTGTGAACACACAACTGTTTGAATGGTTTATATAGAATTGTATCACAGAGGGAACCAAAACCTCTATAACTGAGCTGCATGGGAAGCTGTAAGTATACAAATGAGGAGAATTTTATTTGATTCACATGGGAAAAATCTGTGTAAATCCCAGTCTCTTCATACTATATATAAAAGTGAGAAAGGGATGCATGTCTTTTTGTATGTTAATTTCAAACAATTAGGAAGTGCTCATTTAAAGCATGGGGGGATCCAGGTACAAGCCTTTGTAAGCTGCTTTTGATTTTGTTCAGTAAGATTAAGTGAAGGACATGGCTGAAGCTTTGCCTGTGGAGCAGGCAGACGAGGTGTCAGTGCTCACACTGCAGGACAGGTCAGTCTGGTGTCTACTTGTGTGATGTCCTTTCTACTTGATGGCAGAATCAAACACTGCAGAGTTCTTGGGAAGTGCCAGCTAATATGGTGTGGGGACCCTGTTGGTACTAAGACTAGGGTGGCCTGATGTTTTGAGCTCGAGGAGGATATGGAACAGGAGCTAACCCCTTCATGGTGTTAGCTATTAGCTATGTCTTCTTGTTATGCCATTGAGTGTAATCTCAGTACCACATGACTGGGAAGGACTTTGGGTCTTTTATTCCACCCTCTTTCCTGGGCCATGGCTGCAAATGTTACACCTGAACCTGACAGGAGAACTCAGGGGATTCCCTTGCTGGATGTCCACACCTGCATGAGCTCTCTAGAATGTGTTAGGTTGGGTAAGTCTCAAAATGTTTCTTTACTTCCACTGACCAAGAGGTTCTAGGTGACACACATCAACATTTAGTCTGCAGACATGAGGAGTTAGGAGAGATGAATCTCACCTCTGTCATCCACAGTAGCTGGATTTTGATGGAGCAAACTGTGTGACTTCCAGCACATCTCCCTTCTGAGAGGAAAGAGGAGAGGAAACAGCAGAAGAAAAGTAAGAAATTTGACAGCAGGTTCAAGTTCCTCCTTTTATGTTAGAGTTGGCTTGTGCCTGATTGTTTTCGTTTTGCACCATTTTATTAGGTTATAGTGGGTAAGATGGGAAATGGATTGTTTTAAGATGTGGTAAGCTATAAAATGAAGGAAAATGAAAGAGAGACTCCTCCAAATTCAGGTGCTACAGACCAAGAAAATCCATCTCTTGGGGGGGTTTGGCCCCCTTATCAGGGTTTCTCAGGAGTGTGCCCTGCCTCCATTTCCCAGCAGACATTCCTCTTGCTGCTGTCTCTAACTAATTCAGAGAAAAGCAGGGAAGGCTTGGACCTCCAGGTGGCCTCTTGCCTAAGCAATTTCCAGCACAAGCCATTCCAGGAGAGGATGTCACAGGCTTACACTTTGCCCAGGCTGTGGCTGGCCAGGGATGGGCTGCAGCCTCCCTGGTATGCTCCAGACTGAACACCAGCTTTGGTTAGGCAGCTTAAAATTTTATCTTTGTGCCTTGGGGGGTTCCTGTTCTGAAAGCAGAGAGAAAGGGGCCATCAAAGTTTTATGGCAGCTTGTAGTTAATTTACATGAGAACTCTTCTTCCATTTCAGAGCATGGAAAATGTTTTAACAGTAGCTGTGCATGATGTCTATTCCAATTCTTCTACATCAATAATCATCTTTTCAGGACTGGATTTATTAATGAAAACTCAGCAAATTTTTCCAAGAAGCATGAACTGCTAGAGAAGCCAATTTGATGATCTATTAAGTGTGAATTCAAAAAACCCCCTTTCTTTAAAAACCTACTGTATTTGAGAGCCTTGTACTCTGTGTCTGAATGGAGTAGCTTTACCCTTAATTTCTTCTGATATCTCAGAGTTACATGGTCATGTGCTCAGTAGCAGCAGCTGAAAGGCTTCATCTGTTCCACACTGTAGCAATGTGTCTAATGCAAAACGCTTCTTCAGTGATAAGCTGTGAACAAGAGTTTCCTGCTCATCTTTGACATTCCACTAATGATTTTAGAGGCCCTAATGTATCCCACCCATTCGCTTTTTTCAGGCATCAGTGTCCAAGCTGTAATTTGTCTGGAAGGCACCCCATGCCCTTGGTGACCTCAGTCACTCTTCTCTGTCCCCTGACAGGTTCTATTGTCTTCTTTTGGGAGAACTGCACAGGATGTTTGACTGCACAGATGTAAAACTAGGTGTGTAGAGAAGCATAATCCTTTTTGTCACAAAATGAAGAAATAATGGATGCTTCATCCACAAAAGGGACCCTTGGACATGGCCACTGCAGAAATAAAATGTCCTTGTAATTAAATCGCTGAGTGAATACTGACAATGAACCTCTTAATTTGTGTTTCTTTCTCCTTTCTTTCTGAAGTGTATAAGACCTCTGCCAGCTTTGCATCTGCCTGGGTGGAGCCCTTTTCCTCATTGCCTGTTATCCCATTTCTGTCCAGCAATGTGCTTTACCCAGACTGATTCTCCTCAGCATTTTAATGCCCTACATTGCATTACCCAAACCCTCCCTTGCAGGTATAATGGCACTGCTCAAACTAATAATGATAACCATATAATGGCAACCAGCCACACCTTGTGGCTGCTCTCAGCTAAACTCTCAACCAAATTGCCTTGTCAGAGGTGGGGATATTGGTGGGTAAACATTTATGAGTCACAGTTTTTCTAGAAGAGAGCAGCCTGGGAAGCAGGAAAGTGCCCAGGCTTCTGTAATCCCTCAGCCAGGGAGGTCTCTCCAGAGAGCAGTGCATTGCTGGAGATGGGTCCAGACAGACCTGCTCTCACTTTCCCCCCACTACTGAAACACGGCAAAGTTTTCCATGCTTAATCATTGGATAGCTGTTGGGAAAAAAAAAAGTTCGTGTGTTCTTCTTGAGTTATTAGTGTCAATTAATACCAACCCAAATCCCACTCTCTGGGGACAGCAGGGTCCCCAATATTGATTTCCGATGGCATCAGTCATTATCTCTCATTGCAAAGACTGTGCTACAAAATAGCCTACTATTTCTGTGAGGATGTATTAAGCCTAAGATATCAGCAGACTAAAAGTCTGGTATTGACACATTTTACCCCTTCCTTTCTTTCCTGCAGACAACAGACCTTCACTACAGTCACTGCTTTTCAGCTCAGTTACATTTTGCAGCCTCCTCTGCCCCCGTGGTGTTCAAGCAGAGCAGACAGACCTCATGCACTTCTGGGTGACCTCTCCAGGGCACTGAAGTGTCCCTCATTTCACTTTCATTTATTTCATTTCCAAACTTAAGGAAACTAAATTAAATTACTGGCATAGTAGTGCTGAGCATGTCTCCACACAGAGATGAATGCAGTTGAATTTGTCCACTTTAAATATTAATTCAGAGTAACTCCCCTGTGCCCCTTGTGCAGTACAGCCATCAGTGTTCTCCCACAGAGCCAAGAGATTGGCATCTTCCAGGGAATTAGAGAAATAAAAATACCTAGGGTGAGATTAATGTCACTTAACCTCATAAAGGCCCTTTCCAGTTCATGCAGAGCAGGGAGGCACAGCTCTGCTGCTTCCTCTGGACAGGCACATTAGAAAGCCCCCTGGAGTGCTGAATTGAGGATGGCTGACACCTGATGGATATCTGTCAACATGAGAGATGATTCTCTCACCTTAAGATAGGTCAGTATCCTAAAAGTGAAAGAAACGACATCAATTCTGTAAAGTAATGATCAGTGGCAGCTATAATATCCACTGAACTAACTGTGCCCCAGAAAAATGCCAGAAATAATTATGAAGTGAAAGAGCTCTGCACCGTGAAAGACAAACTTTCTTGAATGTGGGAGCTGGACTTATTGAGATCACCCAGTATAGCTTGGAATGACTTTCAAAAAAATTGAGTTTCCATATTTTGTTTTAATTAATTCAGTTTTCAAAACTGAGCCCTGCAGCACCGCCTACCAGAAACTCGTGGGTCACACTCAGTCCTCCTGTATCACAAGCCAAATTGGAAATGCATAAACACAGGCATGTTGTGCCATTAGAGATGCCATGGAGGCCAGCCACCCACAAGGGTTGGTAAGTATAGCAGGATCCATAGGACACCCTCCTGTTTCTGAGCAGTGAAGGGAGACCAAGCAGGATGTCCTGAAGCACCAGGATGGCACCAGTTGCCCCTGTTGAGCTGCAGTGCTTCCTTTGCATCCTTATTTTGAAGACTGGGTCCTCTCCTGTTTCCAATTGCTCACCTAGAGATACCTAGAGCCTTCCTCAGAAAGCTGCTAGAACTACTTTGTCAGGATAGACATATAATTGGGTGAAGGAATGAAGAAACTGTTCACCTGACTCCTTCACAGGCCACACAAGGGAACATGTAAGTGGAGAAAAAGTGCTTAAGATTGTGATTTCACCAGGATCTGAGCCACCCTGATGGCTCTATCTTCCCTGCTGTCCTTTCTCCCGTTCCCAACCTCTTGATGGCTCTCCCTCCTTTCCTCCTGGGCTCCAGACTCTCTGGTTCCTCCCTGAAGACAGTTCCAAACTGTCCACTCCTTTCTGGTTGATAATCTGTCTCAGAGGGGTGTTGCTATAGTTGGCATAACACATGCATCAGAAAGATGGCTGAGAGCAAAGAGGGGACTGGTAAACGGGAGTGATGCCTCCATCCCTTCTCAGCAGCACAGAGCTGTTAAATTGATTTAGATTCACATGTGAAAACCCATCAATGACAAATGTCTACACTACACGGTTTGAACGTGTCCCTGTTCAGCACTCAGAGCATCTGTGTGAGTAGCCAAGTGCTAAAACAGCCATAAGCCCTAAAAAATCAATTTAGAAAATACTAATAAATATTGATGCCCTTTACTGTTTCCCTCTGTCATAATCGGTTTTTAACTAAGATAGAGAACAGCTCCTGTTTGGAATGACCTGAATTAACCTTCATAGTGTAAGTCATTCCTCTTGCCAAGTAGTCAGGCTTTTCTTTTCTTCCTCATTTACTCTTCAACACCACTCTTTGGCAGCACTTAGAAACTAATTGCCAAACTACTGCACTGAGTAGCAAAATGACTGCATATGCAATGGACTGCTCAGTGAGACAGGTCCCCTCTTTTTATGCTAATTTTATTAATTAAAGCAGTTTCTTTATTCTTTATTAATTGCATGCATTTTTTTAATACATGGAAGAGGCAGAACCATGGAGCACAGTGTAGCATATGTATGTGTTTTATATGAGACATGAAATGATGAGCTAGTTAACACCCTCTGTATTTGGTCAGCAGGTTGATGTTCAGTTAGTTTAATTAGGTTAAGCAAGACATTGCCTAAACTATGCCTGTGCTTTGTCCCAAAGTCTACATTTGTATCACTTCAAGGACTAATGGAAATTTTGCATTGGTTGTACTGCTGTGAGACTGCAGAACATCATTTGCCATATGAATAATTTTTAAATGTTATACTATGCCTGCAAATGCCCCAGGGAAATAAGAAACTAGAATGATTCCCATATAGCAGCTGCATAAGCTGTAATTCAGAGAAGATGTATGACCAACATCTCTATGGGGAGTAGATTTCATCCTCAATCCATGCTGTAAATCCTGATATGCCTGCACACACCTTCCCAGTGTCAGAATATGGGATCATAGGACAGGATCACAGGAGAACTGAATAAGAGCCCTTGGGTGGGCTCTAGTTCAGCCTCCTGCTCAGAGGAGAGTGATCCATGAGTGCAGACCAGGTTGCTCAGGGCTTTGTACAACCAGGTTTTGAAAATCTGCCAGGACAGAGATGGCACAGAGTCTCTGAGCAGGTTGTTACTGTCCTCATAATTGAGAACATTTTTTGTTCTATCTGGGACATACAGGGAACAGTAACTCTGAACTCTGGGCGGAACTAAACCAAACAAGATTTTTCTTGTGCCTATCCACTCTACTGGCCTCTGATGTCTTGGCCAAACTCTCATTGATTTTGTTGGGATATTTGTACACTGGGGAGAAAAGTCTGGACTGGTAAGTCTGGAGAGAGGCTCTACGCATGTGGAGAAGCAGCAGAAACTGTGTTAGTGCAGCAAATACCTGGACCACATGAAGCCCTGTGAAAGGACATATACCCCATAACCCCAAAAACCCCAGCATACTGCATTTTGGCATCACTACACCCCAGAACATCAGGCTATCGTGCCTCTGGAGCTGTTTTATGAGCCAAAACACTGGCTGAGCTATAAGCTGACCCCAACTGCAGCAGCATGGTAGGAGGAGGAAAAAATGTCTCTGTAAAGGAGCATTATGAGCCAAAATCACAGACTTTTGCTAGGCTTCAGTAAGCAGCTAACTGCACTTGTACAGTTCAGTGCTTCGGGAAACCTTATCTACAATACCCATCATGAATACAATTGAGTGTTTAAACAGCCTCACCCTACTGTGGCGGATCTCTCGGTGGGTTAATCATAAACACAACCAGAATCCCTATGGCAGCCAAAGGAAGAAGACTGGTGTGTCTGGCATGTGTGGGATGAGCTGCTGAAGGCCAGCTTGACACCAGACGACAGGAAGGTGTAGGAGATGGAGGAAAAAAAGCACAGGTAATGTCTCTTTTTTTTTTTTTTTTTTTGGCAGTGAAAATGTAAGACATCTGCAGTTAGAAAAAAGGAAGTTTAGGAATATTTAGAGACTTAGAACTTTAACAGTAAAGTGCTTGCATGAGGGTTCGATTTACGTCAGCAGATTTTGTATTATTATTTTTTTGCTTTGAAAGTCTTCAAGGGAAGATCATATATTTTACTGAACTGCAAACGGGAGGAGATTAATGTCTCTGGCAAGCATATTTTCTTGTGTCTTTAGGTCTTTCTTTTCCTGTCCACAGTTATCTCGAAGTTCAGTGTCTTCAGGATCATTCTGGTTCACATTTGTGTGTGACCCAGCAGTTCAAGTTGAGAGAATGGAAATCCTTTGGGGCACCTGGTCCAGGGCTGTGGGGCTTGAACACACAAGAGTGGTTTCTGTGGCTGCATCAGTTGGCCCAACATAACTGGGATCTCTCCCTGTAATTTTGTGACTCTGCCCTGAAGAAGTACTTAGAAGCAGCATTGCTGTGTTTCATAGGGAGATATATAGGTAGATACATGTATGCATCAGTTTATCCCTTGAGAATCTCTCTTGATTTCAATAGGATGCATCTAAAGGCAAAATTTGACATTTGAATCTTTTAATGCTCAGGTGCAGCAGCTGGAAATAATCTTACTTTCCTGAAATCGATCCAAGTAATGAGCTGGAGATTAGGTCTAATTTGTGAAGTGCTTGTTTTTCATAAGGAAGGGTCACTGGCTTTTTGCTGAAAGAGAACAGAGGAATATGTGGGTGTTTGTGTCTTGGAGCATATGAATATATGTATGTGCATATATCCATGTTTAGTCATATGTTTCTGTATTTCTTTTAATGGTAAAATTGATTAAATAGGATGTCCTGCTTGTAGCATATATTCTTGTTTCTACCCTCTTTGGCAGTAGAACTGAACATGGATCTAGAAAACAAATTTTGCCTTGGTTGTAGGAGAACAAACCCAGAACTTTTTCATGGATTTTGTAGCATCTCTAGAGACTCAGAGATATGGAACTGAGACCAAAGCTTGGCCCAGGCTCTTAGAAAATTTGCCTTAGAATTTTATATAGTTTATATAAATTTTAAATAAATGGTAGTGATTAAATAAATTCAGTGTAGCGACAAATTTTAATTTGTGCCTGGCCCTAAATTCTAGGACAATGCACAAGGTTTTTTTGTGTGTGAATAGAAGGCCATGTTTTGTTTTAATGGTTAGCTTCCTACATTAAAACAATCTAAGAATATCTACCTAAAACTAAACTAGCATTAGCTCTGGTAAGGTTTATATCAACTTTTTCAATTTCCTCTGGTGAAATGGATTTGTTCTGCTGAGATATACGTATATATGTGATTTTGGAGTCCAAGTCATTTACCGTTCTGTGGGACTGACAAGGGATATCTCTATCAAAGAAGAAAGATTTTCTAGTCATTATTACATAGATATTTATTCTGCATTTCTGAGAAACACCTTTAAAGTTAACAACAGCAAGTGTTTTCTGAAAAGGTTTTATCACAGAAGAAAGGCAATAGGAGGCTGGGTGGGATTATTCAGATTAATTTTAGGTATTATGTTGTACTCGGGCTGCTTGATATCCTTGAGGGAAGTATTCCTCCTGGAAACAATTCACATAATACCAGATGGGCCTCTGTGGCTAAATGCTCTCTGGAAGAGCCTGTCTGTCTCCACTGGTCTTCTAGGAGGATCCTGCCTGCTAATATGCAGTGGGACCAAACTCTGGCTCTCTCCCTCAATCCCAGCACTGGTGAACATAGTGGGGGCCTTTATTTCAAGTTTGGAGCTATATTTCTGTTCTCTGCAGCTCAGCAGCTCTGTCAGGGACTGCAGCACAAGGGAAAGCAAATCAGTTGTGCTAGGGATGAAACGTTTTTGAAATAGTGGATATGGAAAATTACTTCAGGGACACATTGCTTTCCTCTTTGAGTCATATGAATACCCTCAGCAAGTTTGCAGAAGACACAAAGCTGAGTGCTGCAGCTGGTTCTCTTGAGGGAAGGGATGTCATCTGCAGGGACAGGCTTGAGGAGTGGCTCTATGTGAACTTCATGAAGTTCAAAAAGGCCAAGTACAAGGTCCTGTACATGGATTGGGGCAATCCCCAATATCAGTATTGCAGAATGAGTGGGTTGAGAGCAGCCCTGAGGAGAAAGACCTAGGGATCCTGGTGGATGAAGTATTGGACATGAGCTGGCAATGTGCACTTGCAGTCCAGAAAGCCAACCATGTCTGGGTCAGCATCAAACAAAACATGGCCTGCAGGTGATTCTTCCCCTCTAATGTGCTCTTGTGAGAGCCCACCTGGAGTCCCCTGTCCCCACTGTGTCCAGCTCTGAGGCCTTCAACATAAAAAAGACTCTTGGAGCGGGTCCAGAGGAGGCGACAACAATGACCAGGGGCTGAAGCACCTCTCCTGTGAAGAAAAGCTGAGAGAGTTGAGATTATTGAGTCTGGAGAAGAGAAGGGTCAAGGGAGACCTTATTGCAGCCTCTCAATATATAGAGGGCACTTAAGGAATAACAGAGAAAGTTATTAACAGAGCTTGTAGTGGCAGGACAAGGGGAAATGGTTTTTAACTGAAAGTCAGTAGGTTTAGATTGGACATAAGGAAAAATTCTTTTGATGAGACACTGGAACAGGTTGTCCAGAGGAGTTGTAGATATCCCAACCTGGGAAATGCTCAAGACCAGTTTGGAACAACCTGGTCTGGTAAAAGATGTCCCTGTCTGTTGGTGGGGGGGTTGGGCTGAATAATTTTCAAAGGTCCCTTTCAAACCAAACCAATCTACTATTCTGTGATTCTATGAATAGAAGATTAATTATCTCTCTGCATGTTTATATACAAAGGAGCATATTACTCATTCTTCCAGCAATTTTTCTTCAGATGACAATCTGTATCTTCTTTCATGTTTGTTTGCTTTTCTTCTTTATTAAATAGTCCTGGTAAAATATGAATGAAATTTGATGCAGACCCGATTCCTCACAAGAGGACCAATTTTTATGTGGAGACAGGCTCCTTGCCAGACTGCACAGACAGGTATTTTTGACCAGCTATTTCTATCTCTGACACTAACAGGGCTTGTGGCAATTGCAGTAACTTGGCTGCCTTCAAACATCTTGAGAAATACTGCAATAACCAAAAGAACTTTGTTCAACCAAATGTGCA
This sequence comes from Daphoenositta chrysoptera, assembly GCA_013397915.1. Lineage (NCBI taxonomy): Eukaryota > Metazoa > Chordata > Aves > Passeriformes > Daphoenositta > Daphoenositta chrysoptera. The sequence continues at coordinate 107,237 of VZRO01000334.1, forward strand.
TATTGTTGACAAAGTGTGAATCATACCCCCAAAGGGCAAACTCCTCTGAGTTTCATTCTGTGGAGGGAGGATGCTCTCAAGGACATTGATGAGACACAAATATTGAGACGTAAAAATGTTTACTCTAGACATTAGTAGTGTTCTAGACATTTTATACAGCCTTTATCTGAGCTGCTTCCCTCTAGCAACAGTAAAATGAAGGAGCAATATTGATAAACAATGTTATATGGATGGCTGTGATAAAAAGTGAGAGAGAAGATATTTGTCCAGAACTTTCAGGCCCTCTCCTTTGAAAGATAAAACTGTCTTTGAATTAAGGTGTGATTTTGTGGAAAGTCTGGATTGGTCACACACTTTCTTTTACAGGTTTGGATTCTGTCCTGGGTTGCAGTATATTCNTTGCTGCAGCACCAGAGGAGACCGATTCCCAGCCCAGTTTAAAGGCATTTTGCAGCACCAGTGTGAAGCACATAGTCCTGGTTTCAGCTGGGATACAGTTAGTTTTTTTCCTAGTAGATGGTACAGTGTTGTAGGGTTAGGATTTATGTTTGAGAATAATGTTAGTAACACACTGGTGTTTTTGTTGTTGCTGAGCAGTGCTTACACTCTCCAAGGACTTTTCAGCTTCTCACACTGCTCTGCCAGTGAGGAGTCTGGAGGTGCACGAAAAGCTGTGAGTGGACACAGCTGGGACAGCTGATCCCAAATGATCCAGGGCATATTCCATACCATATGGCATCATGCTGAACAATAAACTGGGGGAATTGACTGTGGGTGGTGACCTGCTGCTCAGGGAATGGCTGGGCATCAGTCAGTGGGTGGTGAGCATAATTTGTTTTGTATATTGTCTCATCATCATTACTATTACTATTATGGTTATTTATTATTATTATTACTATTATTTATTATTATTATTAGTGGTATTAGTATTAGCATTAGCATTAACATTAGTATTAGTATTATTTCCCCTTTCATTTTTGTCCTATTAAACTTCTTTATCTCAACAAAAGAGTTTTCCCCTTTTTTTCCTATTCTCTCCCCCTCTCCACTGAGCAGGAGAGAGTGAATGGCTGTGTGGTGCTTTGCTGCCTGCCAGGATAAACCAGGACACACGGTAGTGTGGCACTGATCAGCACTTCCAGAGGGTCACCTGGTGCTGAGGGCCACCAGCCCCACATCCTGCTCGTAGCCTTTGGAGGCTCCCTGGGATTTGGCTCAGGCAATTATCCTCACACTCTACAAGTAATTGTTCAAGGTGTTACTATTTTTCTCTCTCTCTTATGACTGGTTCAGGACTGGAGAATAAAGGAGTTTATTTGGCCTGGCAGGGTACAGGCTATCCATAGTGAAAATCAAGTCACCTTGCAATGATTGCTGTCTGGACCAGAACAGAATTACTGCAGCAGCTATTCCATAAAACACTCATTTTAAACTTGATATCTATAAAAATGCTGAAGGCAGCATCTGCTCTTCTGGTTTTCAAAAGATATGTCTGCTATGAAGACAGTCTTCTAAAATCCTACTGAAGATTAATTTGAAATTTTTGCAGAACAGGAGGTTATTCTGGAATATGTGACTGGTAAGCTCTAGCATTTCACAGCCCTGCTGAGCCAGAATAAATGAGTCCTTTGCACTTTAAGATAAGTGGGATATTCATCCTGTTTCAAGAAATGTCAGAATCACAAGCTGCTTGCCTCTTCATCTAGGAGCATCTTTTACATTGTTCAATTATGGTCTTTTCACTTATTTGGACAGGGACTGAAGTAGGAACAATAAGAACAGATTTATACTGTAAGGGTAGCTCGAAAAAGGAAAGAGATCTAATGTTGGCGGTGTGGGATCACAGGGACACAGGAAGTGAAAAAGTGTTGTCAGTCTGTGGGCAATGCAAAAAGCATAACTTTAATCTCATATGTAGGCATTTGTAAATAGAGAACTATATTATTTGCTCAAGAATTATCAGCTTTTGGTAAAAGTCTGGGAGGGCAATATACATCTCTTATCCTCCACGTTTGCTCACCTGCACCCTTTCTACTGGATGTCTGTACTTGTCTTGGTAAGGTGAGCTACAACCTTTCTGAGGCTGGAATAAAAAAGCAGCTCTGTGCCAGGTGTAGTGACTTCTGAGCTGCTCTGTGCTCACACCTTTTTGTTCATGGAAACCAACCTGTTTGTCCTCCTGAGCCGTGTGTGAGCTTCATGTCTACTTGGTAGACATTCTCACTTTGTGTGTGTGGTAAACTGAGATGCTGAGCACTTCCCTCAGCAGTCTGGTTTTGTTCCTGTTTCAGAAAGGATTTATTTGGGATTAATACCTCCCTGCCCACCAGTCAATGGTTACGTTCCAGTGCAAACAGTCTACTGATAAAACAGAAGCATCTTAGCAAATGTCACTGCTTAATTGACATTCACAGTATACTTTATGTCATTGTGGGAGGGTGATGACCCAGCCAGCAGTTTCAAGGTTATATTGGGAGGCTGTATTTTTGGGTCATGAGTCCTGATAGCTGTACTGGGCAGAAGGCAGAGCCTTGTTTCCCCATCAGAGCACGTGAGAGCTCGTGGCGCTGCTGTTGGCACTGACAGGGTTTGGTACAAAGTAGGACAGCCCAAAGTGTGCCTCATATCCATGACCCAGGCAGCCTTCCATAACCAGGAATGCAAGGGAGGGAGAGGAATTAAACCATTGTGACTTAACTCATACTTGACAAGAGACTGACCTCTGACTTGGAATTGACAACCATGTCCAAAGCATACATAATGTAGAGGGCCAAATCCACCCAGATGGGATTGATGATTCCTCTCCTTTCCTAGCTCCACCATGATTTGCTCACAAATCTTGCTAATGGACTTTGGAAGGTCAAAGACTAAGTATATTGTTAGTACTGTAAAATAACAAGCCCCTTGGGAAGAGGTAGATTGCACAGCTGAGCTGCAAAGCATGGGCTGAATCCTGAGACCTGGCATGGCTGTGAAGGTGGAACCACTGCCTGTGAGAAATGGCTCAGCAAGGGGTGCTTGTCTGCCTGCCTTCACAGAATGAGGCTCGGTCAGGAACAAGCCCCAGGCTTGTTTTAACACTCACAGGGCAGTAAGTCAGGTATCATCACTGCCTATAGGCAGATTACAGACCCCTCCTGGCTGGCCTGGCAGTGACACTGCTCTGTGACTTGGCAGATGAGCAGGTTTCTTTTGCCGACCAGCACAGCTCCTAGTCTGTCACTGATGCTTCATGACTTCTGCAGATACAGTAGTTTTTATGACTGCAGAAGTGGAACCAAAGGCATTAGCAGGGGTCTGAGTCACTTTGTGCTGCCTGAGCCACGTAGCAACACCTGCTGTACAAGCAGGGTGGAAGGGGAAGCAGGGGCACAGAGATGTGCCAGCAGCTGCTCACCTGCCTGGAGCAAAGGTGGGATTACCACTCAGGGCTCTTGAATACCACCCCCTCTGCCCTTTTGTATGTCTTTATCTCCCTGAAATAAATTTTTTTAGTAAAGCAAGTGTTAAAAGATTGAGTTAAGGATGGTATCAGAACACTGAGGTCTCCCTGGGCAGACGCTGAATGTAATACTTCACTTCCACAAGCACTTATTATATTTATTGAATTTGAAATATTTTCCTTTACATCAAAGCATCCACCTGTTCAATACTCAGGAAGAAATACACTTACTGAGGGTAATCCAACAACATTGCCCCACACCAGCCAGGTCTTGCAGAGGCTGGCAGGTTCTGGCTCTCCATCCCTGTGTGACCACCTTGCAACCTGCTCCCCAAAGCGTAGGAAGCAATGGAAAAATGCTCTTGCTATGGCTCTGCACAGCCACTTCCAAATCTGCAAGTCATTTGGACCTTGGTAAGCTTTGCAGCACCACTTACAAAAGCCAAATTCTGCTCTTTATACTTGGCTCTATCAAACCTTTTTACTTATTTTCAGCTGGATCATCAGCTAGATGCTTCTGCATGGTTTTTGACACGTATTCTTCCCTGAAAAATTAGAGGAATCCCATTTATAGGGCCACCCAGTCACTGAGAGAGAACACACCAATTTATACCTGCTGAGTAGACAGCCTATTTAACATCTGTTTTTCCAACCAAGTATCACTTTCTCCAAAAGAAGTAATTCCAATGCTTTGAGGACTCCCTGTCAGCAGAGCTTTATGCTTCATGTTCTCTGACTTGCCACAAAATGAAGTCACGACTGTTTATAACTGCTTGCATTTGGCAGCAACACGCCCAGATTGATTTGGAATCAGAGAATGGTTTGGGTTGAAAGAGATCTTTAATGGTCATCTGCTCCCAAACCCCTGCCATAGGCAGGGACATCTTCAACCAGATCTGATTGCTCAGGGACCTGTCCAGCCTGTCCTTGAATGTAGAGATGGGGCATCTACCACCTGTCTCAGTGGAACAAATGGCACCAGGTCCCTCAGGGTCTCAAAGGTGATTGAAAACAATATTCTGCACCCATTAAAGAAACTGAACACAAAACATGTGGATCACTAAGTGCCCAGGGTAGTTGTGAGGAACCATTTTGTCCTCAGGTGCACCAGCCCATCTCTACAAACGCTATGGTTTTGATCTGAGCACAGTTCAAATCACTGAGGTCTGATGCTCTTCCCATGGGACAGGTAAATGTTTTAAATCCATTAACTGAAGAGACCGCTCAAAGCTACACAATTTTATTGATATGGCAGGAATGAGGCTGGAAATAGACTCTGCATCTTGACTTTCTTCTTATTCCTTGCCTTCCACTGGAGGCTGGCCTTAGCCTTGCTCTGGTCTACTTTTTTATGACAGGAGAGGGGCTGAGTCACCTTTTTAACTTATTGACTATTGAAAACCTCCCCTTATGCAAGCTTTCTATTTCTTGACACTCCTAAGTATCCTATAACTTGGTGCTGGGTACAGCCACCACCTTGATTTATCAGGCAGCTCAGAGAAACACCCAGTGTGTAAATACAAGGGAGTTTCTGTTCAGCCTCAGATTCATAAAATGAACTTGCCAGGACTTTCTGCCCTTCTGTTCCTGTGGCACAGAGCAATCCATTGGGCAGAACGACTACTGCCTTGTGGTGCCTGGCTGGTGGGTTGAGGCTCAGGGCTGGTGCAGGGGTGTTCCTGCAGGGTGAGGGTGGGAGATGCAAAGCTGAACTTTGAGCATGGCAGGAAAAAAATGAATTTAACAAATGTTGATGAGGTTCGATTTACTGAGGGAGGGGAGAAAAGGGACAAGGCTTGGGAAAGTGTTCCCCCTAGACATTTGTGATGTGTTTTGTGATCTGTGATGGACATCTGGTGATGGCAGGGTACCTGTGGGGCTCCTTGCTGCTGCTCTGCTGTATTAAAACCACAGCTGAAACCAGCCCCCTTTGTTTTACACCAGTTTAAACAAGATGCTGTCAATCATCTGCTGATGAAAATTTCACTTTTGGCTACCACCACCCTGAAGCCTGTTCTCCCAACAATGGGACTGTGCCCTTCACCCAGCACTTACTGTTTGCCACAGCAATCGCCAGGATTATTATGGTAACATTTTTCACTGTCTTTGATACAATGGCAGGTAAAGGCCAGGACCCCACTGCGTTTGGGTCCAGGTATGTTCACAGAAAGTCTCTGCCTTGAAGAGTTTTTAGTTTCACTAGCAAAGGGTGGGAGGAATGGAATTGTCAGTACCATGGTCATACAGATAGGAGGTATCACAGGGTCTGATTTCACTAATTTAATGTCTAGTTTCTATGTGGAACTCATGGCTTTTTCTAGTGAGTAGTAATAAATGGAAAGGGTAGTTCCTGGAAGAAGAGTCTCCATTGTACCATGGAGTCTGCAAACATGGCTTGATTTCAGAGAGTGTATAGGCACACACATGGAGTCTGCTTCTGCCCTACTTGTTGCACAGCAGTTCTGGAAACATAAACTTCAGAAAACATGGGCTGAAGTTGCACCTGGAACGTGGTCCTTCACAGCAACAAGAACAGGAGACAGCACCCTCACAGCCTTTCCTTGTTGTTCAGCACTCAGTTATAAAACAGCCTGTGGGATTTCTTGCCAGCCTTGCCAGTCTGGAGGCACATGGACTGAGGAACAGTGTATATGTTTACATCCACTTAAAAAAGCCCTCTTAGCAGATCAAGGCAGGCATCCCATATGGCCTGAAGGCTGATTTACACCACTTTACACATTTAATCTTAACTCTTGAGTTTCCTAAGTCTGAAAACATTTCCTATGGAAAATGAAGCAGTCAAGACAAACATACTCTCTACTTTCTCCTTCTTCCCAACAAACTGTCTTCCCTTTTAATCAAGATTTGAGTTTATTACCTTCTAGGAAAGCAAGAAAGACTCCCAGTTAGCAACTAGATCAGGGCAGCTGCAGAACGGTCACCTGAGCTTTTGATACTCAAGTGCTAATTGAGCCCTCAACGCAGAGCCACCGTTTCCAGCTGAGCAAGGGGGATGTTATTGGATTGTTTCAGGTCTTATGGGAAGCTTTGCCCAGTTAGAAAATAAGCTGTTTGAGACCTGGATAGTGTAGGGGGCTTGCAGCCTGACAGAGAAGCCCTCTGGAGAGGTAAGCAGAGTTTGGTTGCCTGACAGGTAAACAAAACTGATCATCCCCTGGTGTGTACTTGGCTGCCCGGACTCTCTCTGCCTGTCAGCCTTTCCCCGCAGAGCTGCCACTTCTGATTACTTGATTGCAATTTCTAGGGCAGGGTAGTGAAACCATTCTGTACAGGTCATGAATCATTTCTCATCATCAGCCCTGCAAGACAGACTTATTTTTTAAAGTTTTAGCAAACTGCGAGCAACCCCTCCACTGAGAGGGCTCACTGACTGCTCCCGGTGTTTCGGATTTCATCTAGGAACGGGGTGCTTTAAAACCTCACTTAGGTGAAAGTGTTTTGGAATGGCCATGCTGTGTGGAGTGTCCCAGGGGACCACACTGTTCTGCTGTCAGCCCAGTCTGCCTGGACCAGGTGTGCTGTTATGGGCTATTATCCATGTTCCAATTCCCTTCCTTAGTGTAGCTCATGCTGTTTAATGAGGAAGTTATTAAGCCTTTTAAGGGAATTAGATAGGTAAAGCAACAGTAATTGCCTGTGGCATAGGCACATCACTACCCAACACTGGGAAAGACAAGGAAGATGAGAAAAAGAAAAGAAATTGAAGAAGAGTATCCCCAGTAAAAGCCAGCACAAGAACTTGGGGCTAATTGCAAAATTCAGAAGGATGAATGAAAAAAAAAGCATTAATTTTCTGTTCCAGTGGAGAAAAGGGAATTTTGCATATGCTTTTTAAAGATACAGGAGCATATGAGATATCTGATTTAATTACCATTTCTCCTCTGAGCAGAGCTGTGCTCAATCACTCAAGTCAAACAAGAGTGTGATGGATGCTGGTGAAAGGCAGGGCAGCTTCTGCACAGCTAGGCTGGAATCTTCTTGAACAGAGGAAGAGCAAGTAAAGCTGCAGAGGCAGCCGTCTCTGTAAATTCTGCCAAAGGAAACAAAAGGATGGAGAATTTTAACCATGGTTGATTGCTTGGGTTAGGCTATTGTAGTTTAATTTCTCTGCATTTTTCACTACAGCAAAATTACCAATACCTCACATACTATGGGTACTTCATCACGGCAGGGAACTTAATTATGTATTTTGGGAATAATTAATCCTTCTGCTGGGGTTCAAATATTTAATTCCAGAGGTGTCCTAATGAGATGTTCCACCTCACAGTAATATACTGTCCTCTTTAAAGGCCAGGTCCCATCAGACAAGGTTAAGAGCAATGTGAAAATGGCCTTTGGGAAGTGCAGGACAAAAGTGGTCTTGTGCCTCTGTAATTTGTTCTCAGCAAGGACTGGAGTATGTCCAAAGGAAATGTCAAGGAAGTAGCTGTATTTATAAGACTGGAGGCAAGAGTTGTGACTGATATGATGGTTGATTAACTAAAAATACCCGATATTAAGCCTTTGAACTGGGGAGGTGGGAGGAATAGAAGGGGGAACCACAATCCAGAGCCTTGTACATTGGGCTGCAAAAGAGAGAAATCAGGCAAGCTATGGGTGGAAAAAGAAAACGGAGAAAAAGAAACGTTATTAAAAAAGAAGTGAGTGCAAATACAAGAATACTTTTGATAGGCCTATTTTTCCAGAGTGGCTACTAAGGCTGTCTGAAATCTAAACTTTTTCAAGGTGCCTTAGTGGATGTGAAAATCCTGGTGGCCTTTTAGCTTGGAGCTGTTGTTCAAGAGCATTGCAGGGCTTCCACAACAAACTGACTCCTGCAGATCTCTGCAGAGCAAGAGGAGTTAATGTTTGCACTGAGATAAATCTTTGTTCTTGTTCAGTGTTTACCAGGTTGACTAACCAGGCACCACATTTGCTACCAGCGAGAAGCAAACTTAAATGCAGTCTTTAATGCAAATAGAACGAGAGGGGACAGCCTCAAATGCAGCCAGGGGAGGTTTTAGATTGGATATTACAAAAACTTTCTTCACTGAAAGGGTTCTCAACCAATGAAATAGGCCAAGGAAAGTGGCTGAGTCACCATCCCTGGAGGTATTTAAAAGATGTGTAGATGTGGCACTCAGGGACACGGTTTAGTGGTGAACTTGGCAGTCTCAGGTTAATGGTTGGACTTGATGATCTTAGTCTTTTCCAACCTAAATGGCTCTATAAGCTTGTAGAGCCTGTTCACAATGTAAAAGGTAGAGACTGAAAGAAAAACAGCAGGATGGAGCCCTCAACAGTGGCACCTCAGGCCCACAGGTATGTCTCATACCCTCAGGAAATTCCTCCAGGGTTTGAATAAATTCAGCTACTTATATTTAAAGACTTTTTCTTGAAGGAAAAGAAAATCAATAAGTCCTTTAATATTTGTTTTAACTGTTCCTGGAGGTGTGATTATTATGTCTGGTATAGATCTAATCTATAATGCCTCGTGCTGTCTAGTAATTTCTAACTGCACAAAGTCATGGGAAGTCCTTCAGAGTTCAGCAGGTGATGGCTCAGGATCCCTGTACAGGGAGGAAAGAACTCTAAGAGGCACAGGAACAAAAGAAATTACCTCCCTGCATGTAACAACTGCATTCTTTGTTTTGTAGGCATATGCTAGTGCTTAGTAGATCTGTTACCCGGCTCTTGTGCATTGACATGAGAAAAGTTGTTGAATTTGACAACTAATTTGCATCTGTTCAGGATGTGGCTTCCTTGCTCTCATGACACATGATGCATAAGGATGCTAAATGTGTCAATAAAAAGTCATTGGTTTTCTGCAGAAAGGACAGGCTGTATGTACCAGGGTAAATGGCCAATGTTTGCAGAGATACTGTGCTGTGGTGCTGCTGTTTCTGGAACCTTCTCAGAGTGTAGAGTTTTAGATGATCTGAGTCAGAGCTGTGCACAACGCAAAAGTTCAAATTATAGTTTGTTCAGAGTGTGTATCAGTAGACCTGGTATTTCTTCTTCTGCATCTAGAGAAATAATTTTTTAAAATTAAAATGCTGAAAAACGTGGAAGCAACTGTGTCAAACCAGTTTGTGCCTCCCAAGAGGGGTCAAAGGTGGGTAACTGGAAATATAGTTTGTGAAATAGGTATGAGCAAGGCCCTCAGCAGTTTCACACAGTGAAAAAATTTATGAGCTGGATGGATATCAGACCGTCTGTCCACAAGATCCATTAATATGCCTGAAATCTCTTTGAATTCTCTAACTCAACAACCTTCCTTGCAATGTGTCTTATGATTTATGTGTCTCACTGAAGAACACCTCATTTGTTCACACCCTCATTTGTTTTAGACTTGTTGCCTGATAATGTCATTCAGTGCTGTGGTTTTGTGGTCTATGGAGTGAAACCGAGACACTCCTTTTCTGTCCATCTTTCCATGTCACTCAATATTTTATAGCTCACACTTCAGGTGTAGTTAAACAATATAGTAAATCCAGGTCTCTCAAAATGTAGTGATCACATGAGGCTGTGCCAATTGGGGATGAATTCAGGTTCCTGTTCAAGTGTGCTTCACTTTTAGTTTTTTCACTATCAAGCTTTGTGCTGGATTAGGTACAATTTTGACAAAAGCTTGTGCTATGTACTTTGATCATTCAGACAGAAACATGATCATGAACCCATACCTGATTCAAATCCAGCATGACTGCCAGGTGACCCAGCCACGCACAGATTTGGTATTTATGATCAGGGAATGACCAGAACAGGAGAAATATCCTGTGAGGTCAGATCCTGTATCCATCTGGCACCGTGCTCATCTCCAGCAGTGGCAAAAGGATGGGATATTCAGGGGGAGCACATGACCCTGGGCACTTTTTGTTGTCCATTCTACTTAGCATCCAGAACATTTTTATCATGAGCGTTAATGGATACATCCCTGTTCTGTCCTTTTAGTATTTTCAGTCTTGTTTCATCAAGTGCATCCTCATTCTACTACTGTGAATTATGCTGAGTAACAAGCAGTTCTGCTTTCACCCTATTTGTAGTTTAAATTTATGAAATTTCATCCTATTCCCACTCAGTCATCTCCTCTCCAAAGGAAGAGTTACAGCTGTTTCAGTCTGTCATAAACTGACTCTTCCCACCCTTTTTCTGTGCCTTCTCTAACCCTGTTGCCTTATTTGAGATGTGGAGACCAAAGCTGCACACAGCCTGTGAGATGTTAACCTGATTTATTCTGTGATCCTGTGTGATGACCTTGTGTAGGTTCACCAGTGCTTTAGAGGCAAAATGACACTCACTCCATTCTTTCTAACACCCATCCTGACAACACCCAGCACGGTGTGGATGTTTTTAAATGATGCTGCACACTGAGCTGCTGACTCCAGAGACCACCAGGGATGACTGAGGACCATCTTCAAGTATTTGGTGGCCAGTTCAGCCCTCCTCAGACACGTGTCATTGTTTGTACCTCACTGCACCACCTGAAAAACCCAGGCTACCGTCTCTTTCTCAGGCTGAATAGGCTCTGCCAGGACCTTCTTTAGATCACACTTCACAGTGTTTTCTCTGCATTGCTGACTTTTGGGTTCCTTTTGAGAGGGAAAGACAAAGCAGCAAGCTATAGCCAAAATGCAGTAATTTAGTGGCATAAGATGTTCCCTGACATATTTTTATCTCATTTCTTATGCTTTCTAATGGCTGATTTCAGGTTTTGACTGCTGCAGTGTAAGAAATTGAACTTTTACACAGAATTATCCTCAAAGACAGCAGAATTTCTCCTGAGTAGCTATTTTAGAGCCTGTTCTGGAATGCACAGAACCAGTGTGTAACTAAACCTGACCACTGTATTGTCAACTTGCAATTTTGTTTTCTAATTGATGAGATATTAATAGTTGAGAAAGACACGTAAAGTCGCAGTGTCACATAGATATGAAAAACCCCAAGATTCAGAACTGATACCTGTGTGTGTGCCACAGCTGGTTTTTAAATTGCAGGTTGTCATACAGGATTCTGTATTCACCTTCTTGAAAAGCTGAAGCTTCTCTCTTGCAAATCCTTGGACTTGTCAAAACAACAGAACCAGCGGGAAATCAGGAAAAATGCAAACAGATTAAGCTCGTAAGAGCTCCAAGCTTTGAAAGAACCACAGGAGAAATAATGGATTTGGGGATAAAGAGAGGTTCTTTACTGAATAAGGATGAAGGATCTGACAGTATACTGAATGAAGCAACCCTGCACTAGGAAACAGAGTAAATTAAATGAACAAACAGGCGAAGTCTTCTCCTAACTTCTATAATCCTGAGAAAAGAAGGCATGAAATGAGTACATCAGTAACTACTCATTAAGATTTTCTTGCTTTCCATATGCCCAAGATCATAGAATTAATTTTATTCAGACTTCTTTGATAATTAAATGTGGTGCAATAAATTTCTTCTCTGGGACTTCATTTATTGTCACAAATTACATACTATCTTAATAAAAAATGGTTCTGAATTAACCACCTGTGCTTATATGACTGTTTTAGATTGATTAGACTTTTCATTTTGAAACCCCATCTTTGTATTGTAATTATATTTTATTCTTGGGAAAAGGGGTTTAAATTATGAGATAATTTACTTTTCCTTTCAATTTCCTTGACTAGTAGATATTGTGGACATGATAAAATGAGCCAAGAGTCATTCTTACATTTTGGAATTTTTTTTTTTTCATTTGAAAAGAAAAGAAGAAACATTTTTATAACCTAGAGAATGAGGTTCTTTTTGTTTGTGTTTATTTCATGGAAATTAGAACTAACCATGTGTAGATAATTACTCACCTAGTGCAGTACTGTTTGATCTACTGAAGAATTCTTTTGAAAATGAACTTACGTCGGAAGAAGTGGAATTTTAAGGGGCTGAATAAAAACTCCGCCACAACATCTTACAAAATGCAAATAACAAAATCCAAAGACACAAACCCACCTATCAAATTTTATGTTCACGTGTAGGAAGGCTGTTTTTCCTCTTTCTTCAGTTTCTAATACTTCCTCAGCCAAGGCAGTCATCGTACCCATGGCTTACAATCCTGAGGCACTGGAACTGGCTCAGAGCTGAGCTGCACAAACCTTTGATCATCCCTGAACTAAATCATTTGATGGTTCCAAAAGGTTTGCTGAGACTGCTGCTTCAAGGGAGGAAGGAACTTGGGGTAAAAAGCAGGGCAGCTGCTCCAGTAAGGATTTTCTGCTGCCAGGAGCATGCTGGCAGCTCATTCAGCCTGTCCATGTCACAATTGGATGGTCTTAGGACACATGCTGAATAAAACAGGTTTTGTATCTGCTTCTGTCCTGTGTTTCCAAATCTCACTCCCTGGTTTCATTCCTCTGTGCCCACCAGGAGCACAGCTCACACACCACCACAAGGCAAGGGCATCTCAAGACTACAAAAATGGATCTTGACGAGTATCTTGGTCTAATGCAGGCTAAGCTCAAGTCTGGGTTTTGCTTGAACAAGTGCTGGAAAACTGCACGGCGAGGGGGCTTTGTGGAAGGGGACAGAAGGTCCCTCCTCAAGCTACACATGCCTGTGTTCAGACAGCTCCATTTATTCTTCTGACTTTATAAGGGATGGAGAAGTGCTCTCTGCCATCCTACAGTGAGTGCCCAGAGTGAGGTGGGTAACCTGCACCCTAGGACTGCCTGTTTGTCTCTGGATGGTGTGAACCATTCCCACAGCAAAAAGCCAATCTCCTCTTATGTCAACTCTCCAAGCACACAGACTTCTGAAAAGGTTTTGCTGGAAGAAAATACTATTTTTAAATGATGTGGAGGAACTCTGAGGTTCAGTATTAATAAGGTCATTTGAACTCTCATGCTGACAGCTCTGAAGTCAATGTTTTTTGCCAACTTTCCTTTAAATTAGACTGCAAATTGCAATTATTGGATATCTGAGAGAACATTATGCTGTGCAAGAAGAGATCATGAAACCTCTGTGATGATGGAACAGCTTAAATGAAAAGAAAAGGCATGAAAACAATTTTTTGAAAGCTGGAAGCTGCCATGGATGAACCTTGACAAGAGGAGAATGAAATTTGAGAGTCTTTCTTTTGAAGTATGAAAATGAATTCAGAGGCCCAGTGAACCTGTGGCACTGTTAACAGAAAATGAACCCTTGTATTTACAGAGTTCTGCTGCAAATTCAACATGGTCTGAGTATAGTCAATTCTGTGGTATGGTTAATGTCCCACTCTTATTTACTATTTATATCAGGGAAGCCTCACTGAATCAGTCATAAAACAAGATCTACACTCTACTGTGCATATGCAGAAAAGAAAAAGTTTTCCTAACTTCAGATTTTTTTACAATCCCCATGTGAAAGGAGCTGTGACTCTCTGTCCTCTTCGAACTAAGAAATGTTCTTGATTAGCTGAGATGGCTGATTTTTAATTGCTTCTAATCAAAGCACTTAAAACAGGAAACCTCTTGGTAGCCTGTAAGAATTCTTTCATCTGCCTTCTCTTTGGACATGAAATTGCTTTATTGTATCTCAAATTAACTTGTAGGATCCAAGAAGGAGCAAAACCTCTATTTGTACATCATGTAGCATATGGGGGTTAAATCTTCACTGATGTTTGGGAGTAATACCACAAAATTAACAACCTCCAACCTCCCCAGAGGTCCATGACAGGTGAAGGAGTTTTCCTACACCCCAAGTCTCTCCTGATTTCCCATTTTTGTGTCTTGCTGATAGCCAGGAGGTCCCGGGGGAACATGGGAGACATTTCCTCACGATATCTTTGGGGTTTACCTAGAGGTGGCACACAGTTTTATGCCTGGCTTAGGGGTACAGATGGGTATGGATAACTCTGGGGTCATTATCAAATCTGGTGAAGCTGCATAAAAGGCTGAAACTTTCTCATGTTAAAATTTGCATCACCTTGGGGAAGAGGGGATGGAATAACTTACAAGTTTTCAGCAGTTCATTGAACTTATGTCAAAGCTGCAGTGAAAAACATTTTGTGGAAATTTGAAGAAAGTTTACTTTTTTTATTCCTTCCATGAGAACAAACTATCTACCACGAAAGAGTATCCACAGAACACTTCAAGAAGCCTGACTGGTTTTATTGAGCAGTGTGGATGTTACCCATGTGCTCAGTATTAGAGTGTGCCCGCTGACACTGGCTGACAAGCAGTTTACTTATCAAAGTGATGGAGCCTCTTGGGAAGGATTGATTTATCCAGTTCACTGAAGACTTCATTTACTTAGTTTAGACCCTTACAGAGAAGATTCTCTCTGGCAAATCCCATGTACAGAGAACACCACCCTGCCCTCTTGCTGAACAAACCCACACTCTTCTTTCCCTTAGCTGAGCCTTGCAAGTGCCCTGTGCTTGCTGCCTCTCTGGCACTGTCAAGGGACACTTCTCTGCATGGATACCTTGGCTGAGGTAACCTCTGGGGCCAGGGGTGCAGGAGGGCTCAGGTGCAGCCTGATGCTTTTTTGTGCCCAAACTTCTGGCAGACTAAAAACCTGAGACTGAAATCTGGTTTACTTCAAAATTTTATTTTGCTTTTGGCACCATGTAGTTATCCAAAGCTTGGCTAGTTCTCGTTCTATCACCCCGTGGCACCTTCTGCAGTTCTGTCTTTCAGCAGTTTCAAGTGTTATGTAAACATAAGAATCATGGAAGACAGGCCAGTTAAGACATCAGACTTTATTAAAGGCCATTCCCTCCAGTCACCCTCTGACTCTTGCTTTGCTTGAGGCGTGCTTTTGTCTGGGTACTACATTTCCATTCATACTGATCAGATTTTAGCATTCTTAGGCACACAGAAATTGTCCATTTTCTGCTATTGTACCCTACATTGCTGACATTCATCTTGGGCTGTCCAGTAAACTTAATTTGCTTGCTCTGAATACAGCTTTTAAACATTACCAGCTTCCCTTTCCAGTTTGCATTATCTTTTCCTCCACAGCTCGAGTTTGCAGATGATTTCAGATGTTTGAGCACTGGTTGCTGTCAGGTTTAGTCAGCTTGTAGGTGCCTGCTTGTTTTGGCTAGTTGGGCTGTGTGCTTCTCCAGGTAAATTTTTATACCTACAGTAATTTAGGCAAACAGATCCTCTAATGACAGGGGGAAAAAAATTTCCTGAATGTCTGTCACTGCATGCTTGTGGCCAACAAAGAACCTGAAAAATGCTGCTATTATACTAAATCCTCCGTGTTTGACTCTCACTACCTGGCTTGTTTGTCAGTAGAGTTAATAGCACAAAATTCTCAAACAGCAGAGATCGTTTCTCCCTCTGAAACACGTGGCATATTTATATTCTTGGAAGAACTGACGTTAGGCAGAAGCGTCTCTCTAACATAGCTTGAGGAGAAACCCTTGTCCAGGCTTGTTCATTGCTTTCCTGCTGAAGGGGAGTGAGAACTACCTAAATTATGAGGTGTATGTGCCACTGATAACTTGAGTCTCATCACCAATTTACACAAATGACTTTATCTTAATTCAGTGGAAAACTGCTTTTGATCTGGATCCTGTCATCTGCATTTTATCCCTGGTCTTGTCACAGGCATAAGGAATGAACTACACGTGTGGGAAGTTGGTAAATTGGAAACTTATTTTTGATTTCCTTTCTTTGCATCTTGCTTTCTTGAACAGAAGTTTTGGCTCTTGTCTCATAATGTTTGCCTGTACATGGCCAAACTTTAAAAAGAAACTAAAACAGGTGAAGCAAAAAGTAAAAGCTTTCTCTTGTTTGCTGTCAATAAAAGGAAATTCAGAAAATAATTATCTTGCTTGAAAATCAAAATTCCCTCTTAACAACTCCCTGAGTTAAATTAGAGTCCAGTACAGAAAAAGGTTTGAAGATACTGCACTGATCAATTTTCTTTCCTTTTTCAGAAAGGGGCTGTTTGCTGGCATGAAGCTGAAGAAGAAGAAAAAAGGCGAGAAAGGGCTGACTATTGCAAACAAAGATGCATTGGGTAAGGCCTCATAAATCAATATTGCAACAGGGAAGAGCAGGTGGTGGGGGATTATATTAGATCTGATTTCATGTGAACTCATTTGAATTGTGTCTTAAGGCTTAGCATTGATAAAACAGGCACTAAACTCCTTATCACTCCCAAATAAACAGAGAGGTAATTCTTTTCGCATGAGCTGTTTCATTAAGTCCACGTTCAGATTCTGTGAGTTCATACTGTTCCATTGGGTAAACTAAAAATGTCAGCCTACCTCTTACCATAGCGTGATGGCACATTTTTGAGGGTTTTTTTTTCTACTTTACAGGTAGATAATTTATTACAAGTGTGTAATTCCTCCATAAGTTCTGCTTCTTTCAAAAACCACAAGTACAGAACCTGCACAGGCTCTGCTGGCTGGATGGGCTGGCTCAGTAAAGCTGGCAGCTTTACTCAGGAGTGTCTATGTGCCTGTTTTGGGTGCATGTGGGGTGAGGAGAGTGGCTACAGCCACACAGATATGGGAAATGATTTTGCACAGGAGGGGACTGCTGCTGTAATCAATGCTGCTCGATACAGACCACGAGAGTATCTCTGACTGGGACACCCAAATAAATAAAATATTCAGTTCATGATGATAAATTCACTGCTCTGCTCCAAGTGAGATTTTTGTTACTAGAAATCAGACGTGGGTTTTACTTCTTTGTTTTCTTCATCAGGTGATCATGATGAAGGTGCAAATTTTCTCCATGACACTCTTGGAAGACAAGAAGAGGGAGAGGAAGACATAACGAACAGCGATGCTCTGTCCAGTGCTTTTGGATCCTTAAGCCCAAATAGGAAAAGGTGCTCCTTCATGTATCTTACCTAACATCCCCCTTCAACACTTTTCCACCCTTCCCAGGGAGGGCATTATCCTAGGACAAAACCTCTGACAGAAAATCCATTTGTTGACAGCAGTGATCTCTTCACTCCTGCTCTCCCACATGGCAGAGTGGAATGCACTTGTGCAATCACAGCTCAGTGATATCACCAGATGCTATCCAGTGCAGGGAGAGATTGAAATGGATCCTGAGAGGGCCTCAACTGTGCTAAGGAACTCTGCTAAAGAAAATGAGCCAAAGGGAACAGCAATCTCTATAGCGAAGAGCTTGTGTAGCTGTGTTTTTCATACAGCAGAGGAATGCAGCCCGGGGAGGACTGGAGTCAGGTTTGATGGGATCAACAAGTGAAACCATTGCCATGCTAGGTAGCTGTACTGGTTTGTGTGGATGCAAAACATTTCCCTATCAAAAAGTGTACGAGAAAGACAGAGATGGTCTCTGCTGATGAAATCAAGCCTAACAGTTCCCAACAAATCTGTGTGTCATAAACAATACTCACTTACTGTTGAGAAGTCTTTGCAATGTGTGTCCAAGTACCAGCTCTTGCCTAGAGATGTCTGATGACTTCTTTTGTCATTTAAACAGGGCAAAGCTGGTGACCAGAATTCACGAAGAGGAGATGAAATCCCAGAACTACCAGGTGAGCAGGTGGTGACAGCCCTTACGTGCCTGTGAATGCCCCAGGCGGGCTGGACCTGGGGCCAGGAGTGTCCATGGTGTCCTTGTGCCCCACAGATTGCCATCACCATCATCGAGGCCAGGCAGCTGGTGGGTGAGAACATCGACCCTGTGGTGATCATCGAGATAGGTGATGAGAAGAAGCAAACTACTGTAAAGGAAGGCACAAATGCCCCTTTCTACAATGAAGTAGGTGCTTTCTCTTAAAGAAGACCCTTTCTTCAGTGGCTCTGGGTCAACTCTGCCATTTGGTAGCTCACAAGGGGATGAATTAAATTTGCAGCACTTGCATGTCTGAGCAGCGAGGTCCCTCCAGGAGACCAAGCACCAGCAAGAGCTGCCTTGGGTTTAGATCTGCTTGCTCTTTCTGTTCTCAAGGTCTGTCCAACCTGTTCCCCACCCTCTCCACCACGTTCTGCCTTACCCCCACTGCTGCTGCAGTTTTTCAAATCACCCATTTGGAAGCTTTGTCTGTTCTGCACCCCCCCACACCTCCACTCCCTTCTCTACTATTTCATGGTTTCAGCCTTTCCTTGACATATGTTTGTTCCAACTGGTGTCAAACAAGGTCAAAACAACCCCCAAAACCAACAGGTCCTTTGGGTTTCCTTGTGCCTCCTCTCCCTTTTGGCAATACCTTCTGATTCACACTGAGGCTCATGGGCATTTGTGAAGCAAGTATTGTGCAGCCATGCAAGGAGTAGAGTAGAAAACAGGTCTGGGCCATGGCAGGAACATGTCAGGGACAAGGAAAGAGTTTTGCTTTGTCCACCACTGCCCCCCAGCACCCCAGCATCTCACTGAGGCTCTGTGCAGTAACACAAAATGCTGAATCGTGCAGCTGACAGCCCTGGCTACCTGCACAAGGATCATTCTGATCTGCTGTCCTCTCTTTCCACAGTACTTTGTGTTTGATTTCGTTGGACCGCAGGTGTTGCTGTTTGACAAAATAATCAACATCTCTGTAAGTACCTAGGAAAGCTTAGCACAGTAAGTAAAGATCATTATTGTTTGTGTCACTTCAACTTTAAATGATTCTTAATGTATTAAAAAGAAATAATTTTAGGTACCAAGAGTGCTAGAAAGTCAGCATGAAGTATAGGAAAGAGAAAAGATAGAGGAGAGGATAAGGAGAAGAGTCAGCTGTCAGAGATTTGAAGAAACATAACCCAAAAGGAAGATTTAGTCTGCATTTTCAGGGACACGCATTGCTGGCGTGGCAAACATCAAGGTAGAATGAGAAAATTCAGCTTAGCTCCCTCTTCTCCTCACTGTCTTCATCCCTCTAATTTTCAAGCTGCCGCTTGATTCAAACAACAGTTTGGTGAAACTTCTGGTTTGTATGAGTTCCTCAGGTGCAATTGTTTCTAACTAAACTAAACTAGTGCAGACACCTTATCCTCAGCAGGGGCTCTGGGAGTTGTCTCTGAGAGTTCAGTGCTGCTTCCACCACTCACTGCAACTCAAGTCCCAGCAAAACTATCGGGGGACCTTATTGTTCTCTCCAAATACCTGAAACAAGGTTAGAGACAGGTGTGGGTTGGTCTCTTCTCTCAAGTAACAAGAGACAGGACAAGAGGAAATGGCCTCAAGTTGCACCAGAAGAAATTTAGATTGGATATTGGGAAAAATTTCTTCACTGAAAGGGTAGACAGGCATTGGAATAGATTGCCCAGCCAAGTGGTGGAATCACCATCCCTGGAGGGATTTAAAAGGCATGTGGATGTAGCAGCTGGGGACATGGTTTAGTGGTGGACTTGGCAGTGCTGGGTTAATGGTTGGGCTCCATCTTAAAGATCTTTTCCAACCTATATGATTCTATGACATCTCAGAATAGTCGTGATGGAAGACACATATGCTCTTGGGACTTGGAGGATTAGATAATGATGTGCAGTTTGGAGGGCCAAGTCTATGGAGCCATGTTAATTATCTTGTCCAAAACTCATCACCACATTTAGCAAAGCTGCTAAGGAATTAAAGATCTCATGAGACTCTGGACAGTTCTGTATTTGTATTATTTGGAAATATCACGAGCTGTGTACTTCATAAACTCTTCTTTTTTTTTTNTTCAGGGATTTCTCTGGCAAATAAACTGTGTGTTTTTGCTCCAGGAAAAGTTATTTTTACTCTGAAGTGCTTTGTTCATTTCAATAATGTACACCAGGAAAAAAATCTGTGCTGGTTGAGCTTGAAAGAAACAAGGAGTGCTAAGGAGCTATAGGAAACATCACTCTCTACTCCCTTTTCTGAGCTGCTGATAGAGTGACTTTTCCCAGCTACAGAATAAAATGTGTTCACTTACACATGGACAGCTGGACAACTAGGTTTTCAATGCCGGGAGTAAACTGACTAAAGCTCCATTCAAATCCACTGTATCACACAGAGAGCTCAAATAAATAAAGTTCATAACTGCATAAGGTATCTGCAGATCTGATCTCATCTTACCTGTGAGGACAGAATTTACAACAGGCTGACAATGGCATGGGAGTAGATATCACCTCACTGCTATGACTTATCACAGCATGTGGCCCCAGAGCTGTTTCAGACATGGTTTGTGTATCAGCACAATGCCAAGGCAACAACTCCCGTGTGCTGCTGCTGTTGGGGGATGTACACTTATTTTTCTTTGAGATATGGCCAGTCTTTCCAATCTCACATTCTTCTGATACAGATTCCATATATCCAGTGGTGGAGGGGAAAGTGCCAGCTTTCTGACTGCATTGGGGGTGTGGGAAAATGTGTCACTATTACCTGCTGTTTACCTGCACAGTTTCATCAGGCTCAGCAAAATTATTTTATTTATAGCTGATGAAGGTGCAACACTAAGAAATTAAAGGTCTTCTAGGTAAAAATGACTTTAGGAAAAAACTCAGTAAGAACAATGAACTAACCTTGGGCAGTGCTCATGCATGCTACTGAAAACAGAGATTCATTACCTTGCAACATAGTTTTGGAGAATGCAGTCTGTCAGGGGAACAGAAACAAAGAGAGGAAATATGTGTGCTTGAAGTGAAGGAAACCCTGAGGGATAGAAAGTTTCACAGCACTTGCTTAGCAAAAGTCTCGCTTAAGAAGAAACAAAGATTGGCAGCCTCCATTATTAGCAATAATTAATGCACCAAATTTGCTTAATCTGTAAAAATGAACTTATCTGCATATGGAAGCTCAAGGAAAACAAAATAGATTCGTGCCCTTGTCCATCAGTTTAGCAGTTAGTCTAGCTGTATTGAAACCCTGCATTTGAGAGAAAAATGAGACTTCCAATTTCCCAGGACCTGCTAATTACTATATTTTTTTCTTCATTATTATCTTTCCGTACATTTCAGCAAACCTGTAGTAATACCACAGTAAAACTAGGGTGCCTCTTTTGTGCTAAACCTGTATCTCCCTCACTGAAATATTCCTCAGTGTAACACTATGCGTGTTCATGCTCATTCAGAAAATCTGAAGAAAATCCTTCAGTCATCTACAGTCAAGTGAAAAGACACAAATCTTTAATTAGATATGGTGTGGACACGATGCTTCCCCTCAGAGAAGACAAGAGGTGTTTGCTATAAACTTCACACTCACTTGCTTTGTTGCATTAGAAGAAAACATGCTTGGAAAAAAAGGATCGGGAAAGATGCAGAGTGTTTGATAGAAGCACTGAGTTATTTCCTCAGCATTAAAAGCAACGTGTACTGCAGGGAGTGGAAACCTGCATCATTTCAGTGGAACAGGAGCATTTACATTTCACAAAGCAAACCTCAAGGACAGAGAAGTGAGTTTCACACATTTAACGTTTAACTCTCTCTGGAAATGCTGTCACAGAGGAAATGAGCAAAGAGCAATGAGAGCACCACTTTGGACTTACTGCATACCTTCACCTTGTTTTTGAGTCTTAAAATAGCTCATAGTTTTTTTCCTAGCAGAAAGGCTACAGCCTTCTTCCCCCTTTAATCTATCTGGATCTGCTGATTTGGGCATTCCCATGTACTTCCTCCAAAGCTGTAATATTGCCTGGCTTCAGGGAGAAACCCAACAGTTTTCAAGGCTGCTTCCCAACCCTGTGTGTGCCCTAGTCCAGCCTCACAGGAGGGAGGGTCCAGTGCTGACCTGACAGCACCAGGGATTGAGGAAAAGCAGTACTTGTGCATGAAGCTTTGACTTCACATGGACTCTTCTTCCACATCAAGGTTGTTTAATTTTTAAGCTTTAATAGTAGAATAAAATAAAACTGCTCCCTTGTCCACTCTTGATTTTTCAGCTCTGGAAACTGCTTCCATGTTGAAGTGAGGAATTACCAAGGGCAACTGGGTGTGTTTCTAGGTCACAGTGGGACAGTGGTCATAGGCCCTTACCAGGGAAGGACATTATATTGCAACTAGAAATTTCCTGAATTTTCTGGTGAATCTTGATGAAGGCGTCAGTGATCTTTGCTTAGAAATGTATGTCTCCTGCTCTTGAAAAGTGTAGAAAATAACGTCACAAGACAAATCCAGTGCAAAATTGCAGAAGTCTTCCTATCTAGAAGTATCCTTATCTATGATGTGCAGGTCCAAAGAGAGGATGTGATGTATTCCAGACTCCTGAAATGTTGTGGAAGGCTTGATTGTTTACTTTCAATATTTGGATTTAGCTTCTATGGAGTTGAATGAGCTTAGTTTCTCTTTGCAATTTGGGCAAGGTGTTCCAGAAAATTCAGCCTCTTTCAGAGGCTTTTCCACAACCAAGGAATGGGTTTCAACCTTTTAAGCCATTCTGAAACCAGGTGAGACACATTTTGTGAGAAATACAGTTCTAGAGCAAATCTTCCCTTAGAACATGTTGCTAGCCTCTGCCTTGTCTGTAAAGTAAACCACATGCAAGTATTTGAAAACCAGACACAGAAATACATAGGTCTGGGAATCATGGCAATTGAAAATTATTAATTAAATTTGAATGAAATTAAATTCATTACTTGGCAGAAAGAATGTGGACACAGACTCGCTGGGGCCTGCTTGCCATCTAATTTACATCTATGTCACTTTTCCGATTTAATTAATATTGTGGGGGGTAGATTAGAATTGGGTCTCTTGGTTTATGTGCACATCAAAATGTTGCCAAGAAACACTTAAATTCTTTCTCCTACGAGTGTACTCAGTTTTTATGGCAATTTAGCTATTGCACAGAAAGTGCTAGGTTTTCTGCAGTCTAGCGTTAAACCAGTTATGTCCCATGTGTTTATATTCATTATGATTTATTTAAAACTGCCAGAGTAAGTAATATAACTGCATCTGCTCTGAAGGAGCATCCATTTAATTCCTGCTCTCTATAACCCAGGGACCTGGGATGAACAGGTGTGATTCCACTCAGATGTAATTATATTGTTTTCTAAATTGGCACAATGTTGGGTAAAGAAAATATTTCAAATACTTTCTGTGTCTGCTGTAGCTATGTGCCCCCAGTTTTTGGTGGTGCTGGATGTTGCTGCTTACTGCCTCTGAATCAAGTGTGATCTTTGGATGCTCTTTCTTATGCTGACTGGGAAGAGAGATAGTAGCATTCTTTAATCAGCCTTTTTCTACCAGGTTATGCACAATAAACTGATTGGGAGTGTGCTGATAGGCTCCTTTAAAGTGGATCTGGGGACGGTGTACCTTCAGCCTGGTGAGTGGTGCATTTTCTGCCCTTTTTGTCTGTTAAGTGGTTTGTGAGGCAGGCAAGGAGAGTAGGGGGAGATGTGCTGCTTTTCCACTGAGATGGTTGTGGTTTACACCAACTTAAAGCTTTTGGGAGGGTTGTTTTCCTATTTGGATAGCAGAGTACTGGCCAAACTGTTGGAAAGAAGTTCAAACACTTAAAATGCCTTGGCAACCTGCCCATAGGTGGGTAGCACTTTTCAAGGATGGCATTGCTTTAAGTGGTCAGAGTGGGCAGCTGAATGTTCTACAAAACTCAACTGCTCTCATTTGTTACAGAGCATCCAAAGGTCTGCCACCTGTGTTGGGGTAGAAGGAGCAGAGGGAGGGAGAGCAGGATGGACAGGGGAAGGAATGATGAGGAGAGCACAAGACAAGAGGAGGAACAGACCATAATAGGAGAGAGAAGATGACAAAGAGGTGACCATGGGTCCACTTGACCTTTCATCTTCTGAGGTGTTCAGTGCTTTCTGAAATTTGAAACTAAGAAAAGATCACCTACCTCTCTTTTGGTGTTTTTTTTTACAACCACCCACAAAACATATACCTTTTTCTCTTCCATAGTTACTCAAGGACATGGTCTCTTCTTTGTCTTTGGGAAAGAACATATTTAGGCCACTTGCCATAGACGTCAGAGTTATAAGAAGAGTGCAGAGTCATTCAGGCCACACTCTCTGCAGGGTTTCTGTAAGAGTCAGTAGAGAGAATGGCCTATCTGAAGTGAGCAGTTCATGTCCCTGCTAAGGCTGCATTATTCTCTGAATTCTGTCCCACACCTCCTGCTCACACTTTAACAGGAGGGTAATGTCTGAGGGTTGATCTTGAGCTCATATCCCTGGTACACTGTGGTCTCTCCTTCCCACTCCTTTACCCACCCAAGGTGACATCCAAAGACTTAACATAAGATCTTAGGACCTTTCTCAGGGTTGTTGAAGTAGGGTTACGGAAATGGCTGTTGTGGGTGAATTGTCTTGTACATATTCCCCCTTGAAAGATGGAGCTGAACCTGCTTCTGGCTAATTCTTCTTCCTCTGATGGCTGTTCACTCTTCTTCCTCCCTTTCTCAGCTGTCTGCCAGTGTTACAGTGGCCACAGCACCCAGCAAGGGTTTTGCTGCCACAGAGTTCTGAGATCATCTGACAGTTCTCATCAAAGAGGTGGCCTTTCCTCATAAAGCCTTAGTTCAGCTGCTGAAATCTCACCCAGCCTTCCACTGGTCTTTAGTCATTGGTCTCAGTGAACATTGATGAA
Source organism: Daphoenositta chrysoptera (assembly GCA_013397915.1). Taxonomy (NCBI): domain Eukaryota; kingdom Metazoa; phylum Chordata; class Aves; order Passeriformes; genus Daphoenositta; species Daphoenositta chrysoptera. Next base: position 132,093 of record VZRO01000334.1, read on the forward strand.
AATGAGCTTGTTTCTCACAAGATCTGGATCAATCATTTCCTTGCCTTTTTGATTACACAGTATTTTGGACCCTCTAGAAGTGTCTGGTATACAAGTACCTTTCAGCACAACCCTCCCAACAGCGCAAACGTTGTTTGATGTAGCTTTTCTGGGAGTGAAGAGGAAAATATTTGCATTTTTTTATATCCTCTATTTGAGTGTTTAAGCTTGTCCTTCTTACAGGTCATCAGTTTTGTGACAAGTGGGCACTTCTCACAGATCCTGCTGACATTAGGACAGGAGCCAAGGGGTACCTGAAGTGTGACATCAGTGTGACTGGGAAAGGTGATGCAATACAAGCTACACAGAAAACAGCTGATACTGAGGAACAGATTGAAAAGTACTGCAATAATTTGTTTGGTTTTTTTTCTTTTTAAACTGCATTCTTCCTTTTTAGGTGCCTCAATAGTCCCCTGTCCTCGTTTCAGTCCTTTCCTTTTTAACTTGGGGTTAATAGCAGGGTAACATTGTCCACCTGGCTGTTCTCGTGTGCTCAGAGTGTTTTTACAATCCTCTCATCTAAATTGAAGGGCATGTTAGGGTCATTTCTCTGCAGCTGATAGAATTGACCAAGTTCTGTTGGTGAAGTTCCAAATTATCCCTGACAGAAGCTTCATTGATCTGAAACCAATTAATGATTTCTTAAAGCAATGAAAAAAGAAGAAAAAATATGAAGAAAGCCTATTCCTTCTCCACTCTCGGATGCGTGTGTATGGATATTTCCATATCCTTAGATAAACTCAGGTGCATTATCATTCTCCTTGTAAAACACAAAAGTTCAAGGTGATAAATATGCTACCAGCATACTTTAAATTTTACTGAAGCAATGTTTCTGGTCAGTGCTGACATCCTGGACCAAGTCTATGGAAAGTCACCAAGCTGAGGGACGACTGGAGTACATGGTCTACAGGGAAAGGGTGTTGGTTTTTTCAGCCTAAAGAAGAGCACTCAAAGGGGTATAATACAGGAAGAGGGCAGAGACAGGCTCTTTTCAGATGAGTGGCTCTTTTCAGTAGAAGGATGAGAGGCTTTGGAGGCAGGTAAGAACAAAGGAATTTCAGAGCAGATTTTTTTTACCATGGAGATGGTCAAATGAAACAGGGGCCCAAAGAGAGTGGGAAATCTCTGTCCTTGAAGATATTCAGAATTTACTGAACAAGGTCCTGAGAACCTCACCTGACTGGACCTTATTCTATGTCACATAGACAAATTTCCTGAGTATTGCCATATTACTTTCTCATTATAAAAGGAATTTTTTTTTTTGTTTAGATGAAAAAAGCAAATTCATACACCTTTTTGTGTCTTCTCAGGTGCATGCTAACTCAAGGTCACAATGATGTTGGAAAAAATATCACTTCATTCTCCAAGTTTTCAATTTTAAGAAAACAGCTTCTCTTTTCCTTTCAGGAATCTCTTGATCCCCAAAGGCTTTCCATCTGAAAGACCATGGGCCAGATTTTATGTGAGAATTTACAAAGCAGAGGGACTTCCGAAGATGAATTCTAGCATCATGGCCAATGTCACCAAAGCATTCATAGGCGACAGTAAGGACCTTGTGGATCCCTATGTGGTGGTCATGTTTGCAGGTCAAATGGTAATTGGGATCCTCTTGATCACAAAAGTAGGCCTTCTTTCCTATTACCTGTGCTCAGGCAGGTGGTTATGCTGATGTCCTTTAACTTATAGGTACCTTATTAGGTAAAACATTTACCTTGGTCATTAGAAAATGTTCAGTTCTTAAATTATGCAGAAATAAAGTCATGGAGACGCTTAATGCCAGCAGATCTAGTATCAGCCTCACAGCAGTAGGTTAGAGGCAGGCAGTGGGAAGGGAAAGAGAATTCTGTAGCACTGTTACTAAAACATCGAGTTACAAGACAGTGATTTACCCAGCATGGTATTAGGTAAGTGCTATGTTCTGGTCTCCCTAGAGTGAAATAAGGAAGCAGGGCTGAAATCAGTGAGTATGGTTCAATCAGGGTCTCAGAGCTGTGTATTGATTTCTGAATTACTCAGAAATTCAGGGCCCTCTCAGCTTCCCTGTGGGTAGAGTAAGCATTTTAGCAGAGTGGCACAGTGTTGCCTGGCTCATTGCTCCCAGAGCAACTTCAGCACCAAACATGGTGTGACAGATTGCTGCTGAGAGGGGCTTCTGACTCTGCTGGAAGAGGAGTGTAGAGGAGGTCCGGGGGCCTGGTTCCCCTGGGGTGCACCCAGGAAACACTGTACCAGGGAGCCTGTCTTGATTATTGGTGTAAACAAACAAAGGATCAAAATGGAAACTATTTTAAGTCAGCAATGCTTTCTGTGTGCAAGGAAGCCTTAGGGACAGCTCCAGTTAGTCCCTTCCAAATGTTTTAGCCATGAGAATGAGGTTCTTGGTGCCGTTGCATGTTTTGTCATGGATCCAAATTGCAAAGAACTGCTTCTTAAACTACTGTGGGTTAAAACAGGCAAACACATGCAGCACCTTCAGGTTCAGTAGAGGGCTGACGAAGACAAGAATGGGTCACTGATGTGAGTTCGCACACTGGAGTGCAAAATACGGTTTTATAGGCAGTGTTGGTGGGTTTTCTGACTCAGTTCTGCCCAGCTACTGTGAAAGCAGAAGTCATGCCATGGGCAGTGACTGCACAGGCTGTGATACAGTCCTGCCATCTCCTTAGGTTTGGAGGAATGGCTCCAGGACCTATACCTCTTGCACATAGGCATATTCCAGAACATGAATCACAATAATAGTATTTTAGGCTAGATAAATTGCCTCATTTAAGGTAATCCCATTGGTACACACAGCCTGGCATCTATAATGAATTTTGTCTTTTATGAGAAAAACTACGCTGCATCACCACTACACAGATATTTCAAAAGACATTTGAAGATGTGCAGTTTGTAGCAGAAATGCCAAAGTCTGGCTTTACAGATATATTTCGTGGATAATGGTCCTGAAGAATTAAATTTTATTTCAGGGTCTACTGTTTGCCAGTGAGAATTCTTTAGCCATAATGTAGTCATTTATTAGATATGGAGGGCAAAATGAACAAGCTAATAGAAAAGCCAAAGTACTTTCAAGATAGGATATTTGTGCTTTAAAAATGGCCAGAGAGATGTTGCTAAGCACAGTTTCTGCTGTACTCATTGCCATTCTCCAGAGTTCGAGCTCTCTGCAGTTAAGTTTGCTGGACTTTCATTTCAGGGACGGACAACAGTGCAAAAGAACTGTGCAGATCCAGTGTGGCATGAACAGATTATCTTCAAAGAAATGTTCCCTCCACTCTGTCGAAGAGTCAAAATCCAGGTCTGGGATGAAGGCAGCATGAATGATGTGGCCTTAGCCACCCACTTCATTGATTTGAAGAAAATATCAAATGAACAAGACGGTGACAAAGGTAAAGGGGAATATGTCTGTTCCAGGATATGCCCCTAAGGTAAATCTACTTGCATGGAATCTTGGCACTGGCTAATCCTATTTTAGGAATGTCCAGAGTTCAAGTGTTGGTTCTGAGACACCTTCTGTTGCTTAATTTCACATTATATTACATCGTGTTCAGTGCATGGAGGGTCTGACGTTGTTCTTGTTAAAGGGCTGCTGCATAATTTGGTACCATCTTTGTGACTGTGGCAATAGTCTGCTCTAATCCATTGGGGATGACTGATGTAAGTTTATAGCTCACGTGAGTTTCTGCTAAGCAATGAAGCCACAAACTGAAAATCATTAAAAATCAAAGGCAGAGTGGGCCTGTGTTTTTGATCTACCCACTGGAAGCTAAGTGTTTAGGTAAGGCCCAGCTGGGTGCTATCACAGCCCAGGGAGGCACCATGGACTGGTGTGTCATCCTCTGTGTGAGGAGAGGCTCACTATATGGAGTCTTTCCACTGATGTTTGAGTCTACATGTATAGCCTTGTTTATGTTGTGTGACCTATGTGCGGAACATGGTCAGTTATCACAGCTCAGCAAAGGCACGGTAACTCCTTAAACCTGCCAATTCAAACGTGGATCTGAGTCCTTAATCAGAAAATAAAAGAAAAATTTATATAAACTGAGTGACACAGACTTGGAAACAGTTTGACCTGAAGGAGAAAGCCTCCATCCTCTCCCATCATGTCCCAGCCCTTAGCCTGCAGCAGCAAGCTCTTTTTTCAACAGATGCAATAGACCTCCTGCCCCAGCACGTGTACTACCATCACCTTCTGAGAAAGAGCTCCAAACAAGCAGAGTCACTTGGGTATTGGCAGAGGTTCCATGGTGTCTAAGAACTGCCCTTCAAAGCAGTGCTCTGTGTGAAATTATCCCCAGCTGCACAGAAATGGGTCCAGGTTTGGCTTTTGGGGTGTTAGAGGCAAGATTTCTTGGAGCAGACAGTGAGGAGAGCACACTAACACCTAACAGAAAAGCCACAAAAGGTACTTTATCTCCAGGGTTTTTGCCTACCTTTGGGCCTGCCTGGATCAACCTCTATGGTTCACCCAGGAACCACAGCCTCATTGATGACCACCAGGAGCTTAATGAAGGTTTTGGAGAAGGGGTCTCCTTCAGGGGACGTCTCTTCCTTGAGATTGCTGTGGAGATACTTTCAGGAGGAGCCCGTGAATCGAAGCTTTCAAGCGTTATCAAGGATATCAAATTGTCATCTAAAGATAAAGACTTCAAACCACTCAAAGGAAAAGACAAAAGTGAGAAAGCAGGAGAAGACCGAAAGTCAGCTTCTCCTTCAGACAAGATGAACTCAACTGAAGTGGAAGTTGAGCCATTTGATGTACCTTTAGAGGTCAGTATGATATTAAGAGATTGGTTGTCATGTGTCTCTAAACCTCCAAGAATGGCACTGGTGTGTGTATTTGGGGTCAGGCCATATAATACTGCTTTTTGTGCTCACTACACTTTCTCCATGCTTCCACAGCCTTGGGACCACCCCATAATAATACAGCACAAACGGAGCATTAGTGTGTACCTGTAACTCAAAAAACTCTCAAGTAGGATTTGGTGTTCATAAAACTTAGTCTCCTGTCCTATTATTCCTTTTGCACTAGCTGCATCCACATGTTCCTACTAGAAACTAATCTAACTTAATATCTGCTAGACAGTCAGTGTGGGCAGCTGGGAATTTTAAAGCCTGACTTCCTGCATTCATTCAAGAACACCCGTAGTTGTCAATTGAAGTCAATAGAGGATCCCTGACACAGATTTTGTGCAAGTGCAGAGAGATAGATACAGTCTAGCCTGATTTAGTCTCTTCCTTTAATACTGCATTACCAATGTGGTGTTAGTGTTAGGTTGATAATCTCTTTAGAAGAAGAGCTGAAAATCATGTGCTCAGTTTCAACCAGAGTTAACTGATGCTTGCCTAATTCCACATTTTGTGTAGGATTCCATCATGGGAAGATCTGCACTGCAGTGCTTTGAGAAGGTTGGGCAGTTGTGGCAGGGCCTGTGGGCTTGGGAGCAGAGCCAGTGTTTGAGCTTTGATTCTCTGCTCCACCACGTCACTGTCTGGGAGCAACACCAAGTACTGCATAAGCAAGCCCTTTCCTTTAACCCAATAAATAGGAAAAAAATATTTTCATAACCAATTTTCCTCCCACTTCAGTGAATCTACTATAACTACCTGAAAGGAAGTTGTGGTGAGGTGAAGGTTGTCCTCTTCTCCCAGTCAGCTATCAATAGGAAAAGGGGAAACGACCATGAGTTGTGCCAGAGGAGATTCAGGTTGGATATTAGGAAAAATGTCTTCACTGAAAGAGTGGCTAAGCACTGGAACAGGTTCCCCGGGGAAGTGGTGGAGTCACCATCCCTGGAAGTGTTATAAAAAAGAGTAGATATGGTGTTTTGTGACATAGTTTAGTGAGCACGTTCAATCAAATTTGGACTTGATGATCTCAGAAGCCTTTTCCCGCCTTGGTGATTCTGTGATTCTACGTCATTGATCAAAACTTCGGCTTTTGAGTTCCAGCTCACTTCTTAAGATATTTGTGTCCTTCATTAGTTCTGATTCCTGGTCTTTCAACTCCATCTCTACAAGTAAATAGGAGAAGAGCAATTGTTCTTTGGTCTTGAGGCCTAGCCTTGAGAAGTGCTCTTCCTTGGCCTGTGCCTTGGCATTCCTGGCATGAGGGCTGGCTGGAGCGGGTCTAGGAGTGTGTTAGCAGAGAACTGGCATGGGTAATTGCAAGCCGGTTGTGTGAACTTGTGCCCTGCTCTTACTTATTTACTCATATAGCTGTAAATTACCTCTGTCCCTCAGCTCTTCTCTGAAGACTGTAATAGAGGTGACATTCAAAGACATTTATTTCCATGTAAATTTCCCTTTATATGCAATAAATCCATTATGAGTAGCTCAGACACTATGGTCTTAGGTCTTGGCTAAATACCCCAGGCAGAGAAACAAACCCTGCTGTAACACCAAAAAACATTAATAGTAATAATAAGGATATATTTCCAGCTACTGTGTCTCAGTTTCAAACAGAGAAGGAATAAAAGGCAACAGCATGATACAGTGATGCTTGATCTTCTTTTGGTTTTGACATTCAGCAATATTTCCTGCTACAGTAGACAGTAATTTTATTACAACTCTCTGAAAGGAAAAGCAGGAACTGGAGACATTACCAATAATGCAAAAAATGTCTCATAGAGCCTCTGAGACAAAAGAGGCAAATTATCCATCCCCACAGCACAACTTTATTGACCAATTCCGACAGCAAGAAAATATTAAAATTTGTTTTCTTTATAATGGGAGATAGATGTGTGTGTCATAGTCTCTGAGCCTTGGCTTCGTTAGACACCCTGTGCTCTGGGTTTCATACTGGAAAAGTATAAAAAGCTAAAGTTACTCTGGAGCTGCAATCTGTTTGTGCTGTTGACTTTGATATATGGTGCTGCTAATCCTTTCACTGAAGACCTATGCTCTTCTGCTGTGTATAGCAGAGGTTTTTCAAAATGAAGAGATCATGGGCTGTGTCAAAAAGTGTTTCTGCTTTGCAGAAATTAGGGAGACAAATATTCCTGTAGAGCTGATGTTTTATTCATTGTCTCACATTGCAGAAGCAGCTCGTGCTGATCTTGCCTGATGGGCCTCAGTTTGGAGGTGTTGTCAAATGAGAAGGGTTTGGATGGGAAGATCACAGCAGTTGGGGTGTAAATCTGGGGAGAACTCAAACCATAAAGGTTATCACCTTTGAGCTTAGTCTTGGCTTGGGGCTAATAACCTTTTTGTTAATAACCCAAGAGTATCAGAAGTATTAGCTGGTCCTCCTTGATTGAGAGTCCCTGCTAGGGACAAGCAGATGCTGGGTCTCCAATAGGTGTAAACAGAGCCTAGCAGAGCCTCAAACTATTACACTTTTCCTTTGTGCTGTAAAAAATAGTAGAAGGTAAAATAAATGTCAACATTTTCCTCCTTCTTCTCCAATAGATCTATGAAGAGAAATTAGAGGAATTCCTTCTCTTTGGAACATTTTTTGAAGCCACAATGATTGACAGGAAGTTTGGGGACAAGCCAATAACCTTTGAGGTTTCTGTTGGTAAGTGTGTTAAGGTCTTATCCCAAGCAGAGAGGGAACCTCAGGAGCAATGGGATGATAGGTGTTACTGACTGGTGTGCCTCAGGGCTCAGGAGTCAGCTTCAGAGTAGAGCTTACATTTGAGTTAAACCCTGATTATCATTTCTCTGGATACCTGTCAAGCTGGGCACACTGATGCCTAGCTGTCTTACTCCCAAAATGCCCTGTATTAATACAAACCCTCTCACCCACTGTATACAGCAACTTAGCCAGTATTTAGCCTCTTAATAATTCTGGAGATCAGATTCACATAATTTACCTCAGGCAGAGTTCATTCTGTGATGTGCATTGCACTTAGTCCCTGGCTGTGAGGGAACCCTTTTTGGGGAGGATCCCTGTCCATTGTCTTGGCCAACCCCACTGAGTTACCTGTGGGTCTGTGAGTGTGGCAGGCAGTGATGGTACAGCCAAGACTCAATTTGCATGCATCAGCTTGTCCTAATATATCCTCCTGGCAAGTCCTTTCCTTTTCCAGTGGAAAGCAGGACCGTTTTCCATGAGCTCCTCATCATGGAGCTAGATTGTCCCTGAAAGCAACTAAAGAGAAAATGAAGACATCTTCATGAGCATTGAGTGCGTATTTTCAAAGCAGAACTTTCTCTTAAGAGAGAAGGCTCGAATTGGTCACATTTCCCTTGCAGGAGTTTGATTATCTCTGTACCAGGCCCACCAAGAGCCCAGGGACACAGTAGCACCCTGGCACGTCCAGTCTTTGTGCTCAGCTGTAAGGCCATGTGTGCACGGAGAGATGCTGAGACAAACAGGGGAACCAATGACTGATATGGATTCCTGCTGAAACTTAGCAGGAAGCTGAGCTGAGAATGACAAGAAGCTCATTTAAATAGCTGGGAAAGAAATGATAGTGATTCTTGTCAGAATTAATACTAAAAATGAATCTGGCTCTGAATTCTGGACCTGAACATCTATTAGCTACCTGTGTAGTGGAAAGTGGGACCCAAACTTGGCAAGTTGTCATTATTTACACAAAAGGCTGAACCAAAAATTCAGATCAGGATGTCATATGGGGTGATTCAGCACATTCTTCTCCTTCAGGGAATGTTTTCTGCCTGTCTCTTTTAAAATCTGTAATTATTAGTTTGATGGATGTACCTCTTTCCCAGTGCTAATTTCCCTTTAAGGCAAAATCCTTTTAGGGAAGATGATTTTATCATTAGCAGAGTTGTCTGGCATTAGGCTTGAAGCTGGGGCCTCAAAGCAATGTTATTACTAACTCTGCAACCCTCCAATGCAAAATTTACTTGTCTGAAAAAGAGTTTGTAACTGCTGAGATCAAATTTTGAAATGATCATCCATATGTTGTGAAGAAGACATACATTTTCTGTGTGAATCAATGCCATGTCAGGGCTCCGGAGTATAGATATATCAATAGTATTGTTTTAGTTTCTGAATTTCTTTAGCAAAAGCTGGAGGTCCTGGGGGCCAGCAACCAGAGGATCACATCACTTAGTGATATACTAGTGTGATATACTAGGTATATGTCACATGGGACAGGTAAGGAAGCACTGTCCTGGAACCTGACATTCCAGGGACAAACATAACCTGTCACAACCTTTATAAACTGTGGTGTGGTTAAAACAGCTAAATGAACAGGAGGGGACAAAGATTTTCCACTGGTATGACTGGTTGTTTTCTTTTCTTAAAACCTCATTCATGTTTACCACTTGCAAGTTAGACATCTCCTGTAACCCTGGGTCTCTAGGTAACTTTGGAAGTACTACTGATGGGGTGTCAGCAGGAGCTGGAGGGAAAAAGAAGACACGTAATGGAGAAGCAGAAGAAAGCCTTCTGCACGAGGGGGAAGATGACATTTCTCATGACCTTGGAGTACCCTTGATATCTACCACACCTCCTGAGAAGCCACTGATCACAGGTGGGAACAGGTGAGGATCTGTTCCAAAATCTCATCATGTGTGACTCTGGTTCTTAATTTATAATCCTGTGGGACTCCTTGAGGAACCCTGGCAGCATTAAAGAGTTTGTGTGAAATGGAGGCTTTCAGGTCCTCAATTATATCTTTCCCAATAGTAAAAATTTTAGTCTTCACTGAAGTGAACAGGCTCTGAGCCATTTTATTCTCATCTGATCTTGGCCTCATGGGCTCTTGAACCCTTTCTAAAAGGGCTGTGTTACACCAACTGTACATTGGAAAGCTACAGGAAAATGCAACTTCTTCAGTGCCATCCATGGTTTAGGGTCCCACGCTGTGATCACCGGTAAGAGCCAGCCAGTGTCCAGCTCCAGAAGCACAATATCACATGAGAAATATTGAAATCTGATCAAGGCAAATTCAGCTTCCCAGAACACTTTCCAGAGCTAATAATTACAGCTACAGACTTAAATAGTGAGCAGTAACAGAAGTAGGAGGAAATAGTCCTTGAGAAAAAAAATGGAGCAATGGATGAAAACATGAAGAAGAGTTCTTCTAAATAATCTTGTTTATAAACAGAATTGTAAAGGTTTAATTCATTTGAAAGATGCGAATAAAAAGAAATATTTTCTTTGTTGCTTTGGTAGGTAGAACAATCCCTGATATTGGTGACTGCCAAGACTAGATGGTACCTCTTTCTTTAGAAGGCCAAGCAGTCTACAGATACAAGGACCAGGAGGAAAATATCAACCTGGATCTGTTTGGTTTCTGGATATCTCTAAATTTAAAAAGCACTTTCATTCTTTTCTGCAATCAATGGCTCACTTAGATTAAATAAGAGCTAGTGAAAGAAAACAAGAATGAAAATATCATGGTAAAAATTTTGGTTTTGCAACAAGTAAAAAAAGAGAGGGGAAAAAACTCAGTGCTTGATAGAAAGATAGGTGCCTTTCCTTGTTAAGAGAACTGCAAATTTGGGTACATGCAGAGGGTTATTATCCTCCCTGAGAGAAGCTGGGATTTTTTAGTGTTCCCTTAACAAGAATTTAGATTTAAAGAACCATTGTAAAAGAATGAATCACTCTTCAAATCAGCTATTTGCTTCTTGGCTTGCTCCCGTATTAATAAAGTTTTCTCTCATTAAAGATCCCTTTTCCTCAAATTTATGTAGAATGATGCATGTTTTATTCCCTCCTGTGCTAGTTAAAATAGTTTGGCCAGCCACAGATACCAATTAATGAGTTTTTCACTGTCTTCTTATAATGGCACCTTACTGGTCTCATCACTGGATATTTTTAGTATTAATCAGTACTTAATGGAATATCCAGTAGTTTAGATAAACTGCATTTTAGATTCATAAATGAATAATGGAAAACAAAAAGAAGAGGATATTTTGGAGATTAAAACCACTAACTAATTAAAGGAACAGGCAGAGCAATAAGACTTCTAAAGCAGACACCATGAAACAGCCAGGAGTTTTCCGCATTTATATCAAAACTTATACTAAGGATAAGTTAACACTGAAAAAGTGATTCCTCAAATTTGTAGTAGTGGGAATAATAGACATGAAATTTCAGGTTTTCATTTGAATCTTTTTCTGGCTATATAATCTTCTTAGTAAATCCAATGAAAAGGTTCATAAGCTCTATGAATTTCAGGTTAAGATGTTCAGGCCCTGGTAGATAGTTGAATTGATTTTCTCTCTTATGAAAGCACCAAAATTAATGACACCCAAGGCTTGTGTAGCTCTGCTGTGCACCAAATTCAATGGGTAATTTTCACCTTGTTTGTAGGTTATTGAGGAGAAAGTAAGTGGAAAATTATCTCTCTTTTGCTATCACATAGGGCACTAAAATAGAGTTTTAGAGACAATATTAATCTTTTTAAATGGAAAAAATTCACACTTAAATCTCTTAGGGGTGTGTGGAAGTTTGGAGACATTGATATGACACTCAAGAGCAACAAGTGATTTGGTTTCCATGGTCTTGGCTTGGTGATCAGTAACATGTGGCCAGTTCTATCTGAAATCACTGAGACTATCTGAGGCCATTAGAACCATTAGCACGTGAGAACACCTCCTATTGTGTCTACAGTTTCTGTGCTGTGAGAGCACCAAACAATTTTTCTTTGCTCTGCCTCCCCTTGAACTGCTCTGCCACCTCCATGATCTGCTCCCTACCTTGTTTCCACAGGAACTACCAGTACCTGCCCTATGACGAGAGGAAACCCAGTGTCTGTGTCAAGAGCCACTGGGGCAGCCAGACCTTTCGGCTGCACTCCTCCAACACTCTCGAGAAAATGGCAGATCACCTGGTAAGTGGCAGCCATCCTCCAGGCTCCTGCACTCAGCAAACTATAGCAGTGAGAGGCCACACTTCCCAAACCAGGCCTTTGAATTTACACCCAGCTGCATTCCTTGCTCTTCATTTTGTGAGAAAGTAGCTGATATTTACCCTTTCCTTTTTTTTCCCCCCCAAATTGCTTTGAACTATTAAAGCTGCTCAAGTATTCCTGACCACAATAAGTTTTTTCGGCCATAGGTCTGCCTTCTTTCCTCAGCAATGTTTTATTCTTTGTTAAAACATTCAAACAATTAAAATATGAGACACAGAGTAATTCTGTTTCCTATGGTTCTTCCTCTAATGTCTCCTTGCCATATATTTATGCTGGGCACTCCTTAAAGGAAAATATTTGCTCTTAGTTTTCCTAAAACATTGGCAGAGACAGAATGGCATATCATCATCTCATAGGCAGTCACTCTGATGTCCTAGACATAGTGTTTTCCCATAATGATGTTTTCTTCCTACCCTTGTTTAAAGTTGAGTATCAATAGTCTCAAGAAAGTAGGTTTTGTTGTTTGGTTTTTTTTAAAGTGACTCCTAATGTTGAATATTTTAATGTGGGGCACTCAGATTAAGAGTCTGATTAATCCCTCATTTATCCAAATATATCTCGTGAGCAACAACACTGAAGTCATACTTGTGCAAGGTTGTATCAAGAGAAGACAGTGACTTATAAGCCAACATTTTGAACCCAGTTATTTGAAAATTAAGCAACTGAATATACATAAGGGGAGAGATATGTTTGTCAGTGCACCTGAACACCCACAGGCCTTGCTGGAAATCCAGGTATTTATTTTAGTTTGTAAGAACAGACTCCATTCCTCATGGGTAACAGCAGGTTTTGTGATGGACCTTACATATGGATTCAGGTGACCACTGAAGTTAAGGTGTTAACTCCAGCAACTTGCTAAAGTTAAGCAGCAGAGTTAGAAACAGAACCAAGAAGAACTACCTTTTTTCTCCTACCTAGCAGATAATGTTTGCCACTGATAGATATTCCTCAAAGAAGTAAGAACACAAAGCTGCTCCAAGCAGTAATAGCTTGGACTAGTAATTGGAAAGACTGCGAAAAGGTCAAGATACATCATGCTGCTGGAGTCTTTTCTCTGTGCACTTCAAGAATAGTGATATATCAAAGGTTCTTTCTGTCAGGCCACAAAGCTGCCTCCCTCATTCTTGTAGTCATAAATGGCACTGTAACACCGACAGAATGACAGAGTGCCCTCCTGTGCATAATGGCTTTCTCACGTGTTTTTCATAGGAAGAATCATTAGAGCAAGTAAAGGACTTGATCAAGGTTTCAGAGACTGCAGCTGAGGAGAAAATGAAGAAGACCCTAAATGGTTTTATCAATCAAAGCAGGTAATAACATTTACTAGATGCATACAGAAAATCAAATTTAATGTTGGCTACAAATTCAAGGCTAGACAAGGAAACTGATGATAATTTTTAAAAAGTACAGTAAACTTACTGAGATATATATTTTATTTATTCTGCTGTAAAAGCAAAGGCCTTCCCCAATTGCAGTTTCTATTTAGACAGAGAAAATATTTATTGTTTCTTTCCATACTCAGTATTGACAATAGACAACTGCCAATCATTGTCATATTATTTTGGCTTTCTGGGCTCTAAGAAGATGTTGTATATGTGACAAGTAGGATTTAATAAAGTGTGTGACAGATACACTATTAAAAAAAAATACAAGGTTAATATAAAAACAAAGGATGCCACAGATTGTTATAGATCCAGTGGGCTCTGTATCAAATGACATGTTTGGGCTCAAAATAGATATTATTAACCCATTCCTGTGAAGTGTGGTGCAGAGGTTTTGGACTGTATTCTTTGAATCTTATAGGTGCATAATATTTTAGAGATTTTTCAGCACCTTTGTCTTCTGGTTAATGTACTGCAGCAGACACAGAACATTCCAATGTATTTTAGCACATTAGTATTCTCACATTAAAAAAATAACAGATTTAGAAAACCTGTTATTCATGTGTCTTAGGGCATTCATGGTCATTGCTGAAAAGAAGCCCAGAGGGTTGAACTACACTGCTTTGGACAAAAAGAGGCTCATGCTGTTCAAGCAAGAGTTGGTATGTGTGTTCTTTTCCTATAAGCATTAATGTAATGATGATTACTGAAAGCACACTGGTTGTAGACATTTTATTTTCTGTTTGATTTCACCATATGGGAATGCTTTGTAATTCATATGAATATAGTATCCATGAGCATATTTTTTAATAAATCCCACTGTGCTTAATAAAGAGTTGTCAGATACACTAAAATGAATCAGAAGATGATGTTTTTAAATACAAGTAAGACATTATAATAATGAGATTACTGTTTTTGTCCATGCATCTTAAAATGGAATGCTGCTGAGTTGAGTGGAAAAGCACCAAATTTACACTGCTGTTAGACATTTAACTACTGTGGTGCTGCTGAACTTCAAGACTAGTAAAGTCTGGCATTTGATAATCCTGGACCTAGTAATCTCCTCCAGGGAACCTGTGAAAAGAAATCAAACTGCGTGGAGGTCATCTGAGTATTTACTAGCTTTTCTTACTGCTTCTAGCACAAAAGGTTGTTACTTCTGTCAGGATCAAGGCCTGGTAATTCCAGGTGGCAACCACAGGGTTTTTGGAACTTCCATACATGCAGTATACACACAAAGACAAAACAGAGGACATTCACTTTTTATGTTATCCAGCTCCAAAGAGTTGATCAGTTTCTGTTGTGACAAAGAAACATTGAACAAAGTGTCTCCATCTTCTCTTTTTGACTTGAATCAAAGACTGTTTCTCTTCCAGTTCAAACTACTTGATAACAGATGAAAAGTAATATATTGTCTTTCCTGACTGCAGGAAGCAATGTCCAGTGATGCCAAGGGAATTGTTCAGCAGCAGAAAAAGAAGATGCCACTGGATGAAATGATTCGTGAGACTCAGAGCTTTATAGATAAAATTCGATTCTTGGCTGATGAGGTAATCCACAAAGAATTCAGAAAAATTTAAAATCCAAGACTTGGCTTTAATTTTCATAATCACATGTGAATAACAAATCTTGGCTTGGTTATCCAAAGAGTTCTCCTTTGGATATCTGGAGCCAATCCTGTTTTGCATTGAGTGGAGCTGTTATCAAACCAGGGTAGGAAAGGTTGGGCTTTATGGTGTGGAGAGGATGCATCACGGATATAAATACTTTTAATAAGGTCATCCCATACCTGGTGGCTTGGAGAAGCCAACATTCTGATCTGAGCTCATGTCTCCACCTGTATGGACACCTGGATTTGGACTGGGATGAGCTCAGGGGTGTCTATATTATTTAGCTTGAGAATACCAGAAGAATTGATATATTTGGTTGGGCCAAAATCCAGCCACTGGAGAGTTGTGCCTCTGAGAGCTGCCTGTGCTTGCAATCCAAACAGGGCCATGGCTGTTCCCTGGCTCAGAGACCGAGGGGCACAGTGGCATGGTTTGCATCCTGCACACAAATTCTCTTCCTTCCCATAACAGAGTGGCCCTGCTTACAGTTCCTCCAGGGAACAGCCCCTTGGCTGGTCTTTGTTTCAAACCCCATTGAATCTTTGCTTGAGGAAACAGCATTTGGGAAAGGGCAAGGTAATCTCACTGAGCATCGTCACAAGCAGAAAAGATGATCATTGTTTGAGTTTGGTCCTGGTCCTTTTTGGTTTGCTTGTATAGATGAAGTTGATGGTATTTCCATGGTAGTTACCTATGTGGTCTGTGGTTAAGTTATTTCCTGGGACAGAGTCATACCCAGATCCTTAATTTTAGTTTCTCCTGAAAGGATTTATGAAGTGGGTGCTTCTTAGTCACTCTACAAAGCTCCTTACCTTCAGCTGTAACTAGAAATGGAGGTGTGGACTGCAAAGCATGAAGTGACAGCCTCTTTTAGTTCAGGTGCACATCTGCCACTCCATGGGAGCCATGAGGGCATCAGCTCTTAGTAAGAGTGTTTCAACAAAAATATAATGGTGGTGGCTCACAGAAAGAATTCCATTTTAGTTCAATATTCCTCATTTAACAGCCACAGAATACCGTGCCTGATGTGTTCATCTGGATGTTCAGCAACAACAAAAGAGTTGCATATGCAAGAGTCCCAGCAAAAAACATACTCTACTCTCCAGCAAAAGAGCAGAGGGGCAAGGACTGTGGGAAGATTAAAACTCATTTCCTGAAAGTAAGTCTTTGGCACCCTCCAAACACAGGTAATGCCTGGGGAGTATTTGGTAGTCAAATTTATTCCAGGGATTGTATTTTACAGATTCATCTTTGTAATATAAAAATATGTATGGATTTGTATCTGCCATTTATTAATATTTGCTTCTTACATTTATGCTTGTCATTCTTTAAGCACTCTATCATTGCCAGGCTTTTGATGTATGTGTAACTAATTCCCTTACTACTTGTTATGGTAAGTATAGAACATTATTTATCAATGGCTGTATACATAAACAAATAGAAAAGGTTCAGCCTCTTTGCTGGCAGAAAGTCAGAATGCAGCACATGAAGGTCTGGGAGGAGACTGGTGAGAGATCAGCACTCAGCAACTCAGCAAGGAAACCTAGGTATTCAGGGATAATACAGGAATTATTTATACTTTCAATTTAAAACATGCCTAAGTTTGTGCAATATATGTCCAGAATACTGTTATGGGATTATTCATGTTGAAGGAAAGCCTGGTGGATATACTCCTGAAAAGGCAGGGGGACTGGTAGTACCTACAGTGGAATATTGTGCAATGTAATTGCCACTGTGACCATCAGGAAAAACCCAAATGCTCCAGACAATAGCAACTTCATATAATGACTTTTTAGTGGTTTTTCACCTTGGATTTCTGGGAATATTCCCATAAATCACAGCTAAAGAGCAAGTAAAAACAACTAAGATCCTGAGGTATTTGCTACAGGTACTTGCTAAGCAAAGTACTACTTGCCTGCATGAAATAAAATATTCCACAATGAACTATCCAGCCCCTTTGGTATCAAGAATTACCTTAGGAACAGACAATACTAAACCTGGAGCTTAGCACATCTAGATGAGGTGAGAAGGAAGAAAAAGGAAATAATCGATCAAGCCTAGTAACATTTTATAGTGGAAATGTTTTCTGACCTGGCCAATGCAGTAACATTTTTAGTAATACACGGGACTAACTACTGGAGACCAGAAAAACTGCATGGAATGGAAAGTGGGCTGAAGTCTGGGCAAAGTAGGGCATAAGATAGCACTTATCTGTGTGCTATAAGGCAGCCTGCACAAACCTCGGCATATTAGGCAGTATGCATTTTACATAGACCGTTGATTGAGCAAACTACTAATTCCTTCCCTAAAAATCACAGAAGTTTCTTGTGCTAAATGAGTCTCAGGGCCACTCACTGTGGAGAAATGCCATTTGTCTGTATATCAGCTCAGGGAATGCTTCTTTATTTTACTCTGGCTTGGTGAGACAGCATCCAGCCATCTCTCTTGAGCTTGTTGGTGATGTTGGATTTTTTCTTAAGCTCCCAGGCAAGCGCCCACTGGGCTGGACAGTGCAGGCAAAGGTGGACATCTACCTATGGCTTGGACCTACCAGCTATGCCCACAGTGCCATGGAGAATTTGCCTGTAGGATATGAGATTGAATTACCATCTAACACCAACTCAGGGCACAGTGTGGTGCCCTCACCTGCTTGCCTGCTGTATAAAAGTAAGACATTCTTTCTTCTCCATATTAACAATTAAGAGAAATGGCCTCAAAAGCTCTAGTTCAGAGTGTGGCACAACCTCTATTGTAACTGTTCTAAGATGATAATAGCTTTGCTTCTTCTCATCAGAAAAGTCTAGCTTCATTGCCAAGTCATCGGTTTTGCCACAGACACTTTGCAGATGTCAGAGAAAGAAAGAACCTGTTCACTTGCGTTTTCTGTTCCCTGTCCCATGGATTTGTCTCCTTGCAGAGGAAACATCCCTCAGTTCTTCTGATGATGCATAGAACACCTAAAAGGGTGATGGGAGATAAAAATTGGCACTTAATAGCCTTGCAGTCGAGATATCAGCCATTGATTTTAAGTGAATTCAGACGTCTTGCACTACTTCTGAGCGTCTCAGGTGTTTCTTTAGTGACACAGCACTAGCAACAGTTCCCCTTGTCAGATCCTGGTTGAACAGCAGCTGATGACTCTTCCCTTCCTACCTGTGTGCTGCACTATGTCCATGGAGCTGATGTTGCTGTTCTCTCTGCCGTGATGCAGCCCTGCACCTCTTCCAGCTGAGAGCCCACATGTATCAGGCGAGGGGGCTCATTGCTGCTGACAGCACTGGACTTTCTGATCCTTTTGCAAAAGTTACCTTCACATCACGCTGCCAGACCACAAAGGTAAGTTCCAAAGTCTCTTTTGGTGGCTGAATTTTTTTTTTTTTTTTTTTTTTTTTTGCAATTAAGCTATAAAAAGGGAAAGCCTTGGTTTTGCAAGGAGGCACCTAGCAGGAGAAGTTAGATGCCTGCTGTTAAGGAGCAGATCCTGAGTCCACTGCAAATAAGGCAAAAGTTTACATGTACCACTATTCTAATAAGAGGTGCAGCAGGACTAGTTTATTTCAGCTCAGATATCAGATTCTTTGGGACTTATTGGGACTTTGCAGCAAGTGTACCTTTCTTCACATCTTTTTAATGTGTTTTAAAATTGAACTGTTGTCATTGCTAGATATAAAGATGGAAGTAAGGATGAGCCCTCGTGGTTCTCTTTTCCTCTAGCCTATGCATTCAGTCATTCAGCAGAATGAAGACCTTTCTAAGGCTTCTGTAGCCATGTAAGGCAGCACAGCCCTTTGTGATGGAATGTGGCAAAGCACACCGGTGGTTTTAGAGCACTAAGATGGAAATGAGCTGAAAACAGAGAGATGGGAGACCTAAAGGCTGCTAAAATATGCCCATAGGAAATGGTCTCCCATCTCCCTTAGGGTTTCCAGGGATCAAATGGTCTCCTGTGGGACCTCTAGAGAGAACTGGAAACTTCTACAGAGTTTCAGCAAGAAGGGTTGAAGTACAGCCCAGGCAAGTGAGCAGGAGGATGGTCTCTCACAGAACATGAAGACTGACTTTCAAAGGTCCCGAGCCCTTTACAACTAGCCTGGAGTTAAAATTGGGCAGAAATTCAGACAATCATGCCACACACAGAATTTGCTGAGCCAAATGTGGTCTTGCTTCACACCAAATATGGTCTTGCTTCAGAAAAAGTATTTGGCCCTCCCACCCAGCCCCTCCCCTCAAAACTTCACAGACAACTGTTTTAATTTAATTAATTCTAAAATCCCTCTGACAATTTATTCTGTTACAAAGCAAGTTCTGTTGCATGTGCCAAAGGGAGAAAGAAATAAAAACCTTTCTCTAATTGTAAATGCCTGCTTGTGCTACTTTTGCCTCAGGGTTATTAATTGATTTTTTCCTGTAATGTGATTTTAACTTCTAAGAGAAGATGGTGAATTAATCCAGTTAAATTTTTGTCTAGATGCACCAGATTCTGGAAAGTAGAATTTGGCCCAGGAAAAATAGTGGTTTATAGGCACAAAAGTGTTACGTTTATTCACTCCCTGAATAAAATATTGCAGCTGATAACTGACATGTTTTCATAAGAGTGTCAGCCAAGTGCCAATAAATGGTAGTAAAGAGCCTTATTTCCATTCAAAAGAATGATAGCAGGTTATGAGTCATTTTTCAGTTGGCAAATTTTTCCTCTTTAAATGTTATCTTTGTTAAATATATTTTCTGCCTAGACAGTTAAAACATTGTCTATGATCAAATGCTATAAGCATCCACTTAATTCAAATTACAAAAAAAATTAAAACCTTTTGATTAATTTTAAGTGATTCATGAAAATATCTTATTTTTTTCATAAAGTGTTAAGTGTCATTACACAGAACTAAAAATAAAATTTAAAAAATGTGCCCTGATGAAGTGAAAACTGGCCTCAGTTATGGCAAAGGGTTTATTTTAATAGCACTTGGCATGTGGCTGCTTTCCTAAACTAACAGCTTTCCCCTAACTTTAATACTGAAGTTTGTCTACACAGACTGGTTGTCATGTATTGATATGCTTGTCAGGGATTTGTGAGGCAAACATTTGAGAGGAAATGGAGAAATTGGAGATACCAGCCTCAAAGCAAAAGAGTCATTCTTCTGACTGGAAGGAGCTGCTGAAAAATGTGATGTCTCAGACATGGCATTGTTCAGGCTGTGGGAAAGGATGTCACCAGCAGATGAGCACATCCTGCTGAAGGACAGCCAACCAAACAGCTCATTAAACATTTCCTCTCTTCCATCAGATCATTTCTCAGACATTATCCCCCACCTGGAACCAGACACTGCTCTTCAACAGCATTGTCCTTCATGGTGACAAGGAGGAGATCGCCCAGTTCCCACCAGAGATTGTCATCGAGCTGTACGATGACGACGCAGTGGTAAACTCAAAATTCTTCTCACTAAAAACCCTGGGCTTCTACATCCTACTGCAAGCATGGAAGCAGAGCTGAATCACTGAATAGGCTTTGAATGGATCACCTTGCTGAATAGAGCTCAGTGTTGCTGTGGTTTGCAGTTTAACATCTGAGAACAGCCCTGAGATTCATTTCATGTCCTTGCAAAGATGTGGCCTGGTATTTTCCCCAAGTGAATCTTGCTCCCAAAGACCAGCTTACAGAAATCAGAAGCATTTTGCCCCCAGGTTCCTTGAACACAACTGTAAATATTTAAAGTCTGGGTCAAGACCATGCAGATTCTGACACAGTCTCACTGACTGAATATAGAGCTCAGAAATTTTGGATACTTGCAAGAGCTAATAAGTACTCAGCTCTTCCTTTTCATAGCTGCCTTGCATCTTACCTTGACCTTTCCTTCAGAAGAAGGTTCTTTTCATTAATGCTAAACTCTGCATCATCTTGGCTCCTATGACTGTTGTGAAATCCAAATGCATTTGACCCCTGCATTCTCCTTTATTTAGGGCAAGGCAGAATACATTGGGTCTACAGTGGCTGCCCCTGTGGTGAAACTTGCTCATCAAAACTATGAACCACCAAAACTTTGTTACCACCCAGTGCACTGTGGAAGTCTTTCAGGAGGAGACCTTCTTGCCACATTTGAGCTTCTGGAGGTAAACTTGACTTTCCTGACAATTATGCTTTTACATCCTGGGGCTCACGAAATCTGCCATGGCATCAAGGTCCATGACCATCTTGAATTAATAGGAATTGCAACAGGAGCCGTTGGGATTCATGTCAGCCCCTCCACCCTGTCAGGGGCCGCTGCCCACACACACCACTGCCAGCCCTTCACACACTGAAGCCTCCTTTGCCTGTCACTTGCCCTGCCCTAAACTGTGCTCCAGCCTGAGAAACTCTGAACAATCTGAAACTCTGAAAATCCTACTGCCATTGCAATGATCTGCTGTTTGGAGTAGCACATGACCCTGACTACCAGCCTTGAAGCTCCCAATAATGCTTTCAGTCTTAGGAAAATGAAATGGTGAATAATAAGGATTGGATTCGTGAGGCTGAGTTTTCAGACATCCCTACTATATTAAAGAAACATTACATGGTTTCCAGCTGCAAGACAAAAGGAAAATTCAGTCCTGTTAGATGCAGGACTGGAGTATCATGCTGGGATTTCAGGCAGTTTCACTGAAATTTGCTGAGCCACCAGTTAAAGGTAACTTTCATCTTCTGAAAACCTACAGCAGTTTATTCTGAAATCTGAAATGGGAAAAAATGTGTAATGCCATAACATGTTTTATAGATAAAACAGGCTTTTAATCATGATAGATAATTATGTTTTTGGTGAAAGCCTGAAATATAATACGATGTGGAATATTTCCTTATTATGGTGGTGTCAGAGGAGAGAGTGAGAGCTTCAAAGTTCATTAGAGAACCCCTCCTGTTGAGTCACAAGGTGCAGAAAGGACCCCCTTGCTTTCTAAACTCCTTCTCAGAGGAGCCTGAGTGTGTCTGGGTCCAATCTTAGTCTCAGATTCTCAATGGTTTAAGTGTAAGGAATTATAGAGGTGTGAGTGAAACTTTATGTGGTTTCACTTTTTGGTGAAAAAAGATTTACATATAATATTTTGTTTTGCTATCTTTTGGGACAAAGAAGCAGCACTATTTAAGGGATATATTCAAATATACTACTAAGAATTCTCTATAAAGTTGACAACATCATTTCATGAAAGGAAATGAAACCTTACAGTTTCAATGAGTATCAATCTGGCAAGCTTTGGTCCATTTCCCTGCACTTCATGTCATCCCAATCCATTTTATTGTTTTCACTTCGTTCCAGAATTTTTTTTTTTCCCCAAGCATTTAATTTCATCAATTTCTTCTCCAATCGCTTCATTTCACATTGTTCCCTGATTTCAGAATTTCAATGAGGATCATTTCGGGAAATTTTAGTCTTTTCCACTACACCTCACTTCATCCCAAACCCAAAGCACTCCAAGAGCTGATGTGCTGTTGGCTTTTTCCAACATCAGGGGATTCCTGTGTGAGGAAGGAAACAAAACTTTCTCATCATTGATTTATTCTCATTCTGAACCCATAACCTTTCCTATAACATACCTTTCTTGATCACCCTGATCTGCAGGTACTGTTTGGTTCAGCTGAAGAGTGTTGTGTACAAAGTGAACGCCCCTTTCTCCTTTCAAAATGAATGCTGTGTCTTGCTGAAAGGATAAAATTAATCTTAAAGTGAAGCATCATGGCATTTAGACAAAGAGTACACCAAAAAAATACAGACTAATGAATACTGAGAGTCTTGATTTTGCTCAGGATGAGCTCAGGGTTTATTGATTTTTTTTTTAACCAAAAAAGTAAAATCCCTTTGTAAACCTTCCTGCAGGTATTTCACTCAACTGTGATTTGAGTACATTTGAGTAGATCATTTTTCACCTCTTGTTCTGTGCAGTTATTATATTAATTGCTTTGGATTTTTACTGATAAAATGTAGATTACATGTGCACGTGAGTTATTGCTGGTAATTATTGCTGGTAATTATGAATACTCACCTCTGCTGCAGGTGCTGTTCTAGATATTATGTTTTCCTCCCATCTCATCCTTCACCTACAAGGTACCTAGGAACACATCCTTTCTTCCTACTGGTAATTAGACTCCCACACAACCGTATGTAGCCTGGTTAAATGAAGCAGAAGACTTCAACCACAGACCCTTTGAGAGCTGTATCTCAGCTGCTTCACCTCTCAGCAGTGAGAAGCTAGCTGAGGAATACTGATACACTCCAGATGCCGTGCTGCTTTTCCCAGAAGCTGCATCTACAGTACTCCTTAGGTACCATGCTTCAAGTGAAAGCTGAGAAGAGCTCTGCCTGTGGGTTGTTCCCTGCTGCCACAGCCTGAGCTTAAGACAGGACTCATCATCAGGAGCTGGCTTCTGCTGTTTTATGTAGGAATTTGCTACATCAGGCCAGGCATCAGATCTGCCCTCTATGGAATGAGAAGGTCATAGAGACACAGTTAAAAATTAGGAAGGTGTTGGAAATGAAGCCAATGAGCTTTGTCACAGAAGGTGCACCAAGCAGGCAGCGAGGCCTGGAGCACAGCAAGAGGCAGAGATGGTCACTCCTCAGAGCTTCTGTGGAGACTGCTCTCCTCCCACCCAGCTGGGACAGGGCAGTCATGAACACCCAAATATGCTCCTGAACGTGGGGCAGGTTCGTGTGCAATCACACACAAAGAACAGAAGTGCTGCCTGCCACAAGATTTTGGTAGCTGCACAGAGAAGACTCAGCCCTAACGCTGGACAGGTGGTTTGCAAGTTCTCAAATGGTGAGGGCATGCAATAATGCAGGAACACTATTCCATAGCAGCTGGAGAATATTAAGTCTCTCTGGCAAGTGTGTGGTTTTATTGACATGCACTGTCTGTTCACCAGCAATTTGGAACTAGAATCAGATCTAGAATCTTCCTGTGGAAGTCTTCTAAGCAGTTTTGCTCAGGTTTTTTTTTTAAAGAATTACCATGCTTTCCACTTTTAGTAAATAGAATTACCATGCTTCAGTACATGCATGTCTTCAGGGCAAACGATGTCCTACTAGGACAAAGGAGCCCTTTTTTCTGAAAGGCACATAAACCCAATATATTGAATATTCTTTCTGCTGTATGTTTTAGCATCACAGCATGAGAGAGAGCATTTTGAGTCACATTCCTTTCACAGCACAACTGTTCTGCTCTGCAACTTGTCTTATAAAACTGATTAAATTGTAGTGTTCTATGTGCTATTATCAACAGATACTTCTGATACTGGTTTTATTCTTCCAAAAACCAGCCTGATTACAATTGCTTCATTTTTCAGATTCCTGAGTCAGATCCAGACAGACTTCCCCCACTGGATCCACCAGATATTGGCCAGATTTATTCAGTCCCAGCTAACATACGGCCTGTTTTAAGCAAATACAGAGTGGAGGTGAGATACTTTCAATATTTCCTTTTCCTAATCACATCTCCTTTTATTTTCTTATTGAACTGTAACAGTAACTGATGATTTTACAATCTTGATCAATAGGATTCACATGAAAATAGCATATAAATCCCAAAATGGATGTGGTAAGTTCAGACCAAATTGTTTCTCTGAGGCTGGGCATGCAAGGCTGTGCTTCCACTGAGGGGAACAGTGGGGCTGTGTCTCAAGCCAGACCTGCTGGGAAGGGACTTCTCTTGTGGCAGAGCATGGCTGGTGGACCCACATTCTGTGCAGCCCAAGGAAGTGTCCACAGCAGATGGAGAGCTTCCCCTTGCAAATGACATCACTGGAGCTGAAGTTTGGCATCAGCTATCCCACAGGCTTTCTCTGGGTCCCAGACTTCAGCCAAACAATGCCTTCTGCCTGAGTACAAATGCCTACACCTTCCCCTCCCTTCTCTCTTGTACGATTTGTGTCCCAAGTATATTATAAATATATTCTATTAGAAAGCTGGGAAAAGTGGCAGCTTTTCCTACCACTGTAATGCCTGATGCTGCCCAGCCTCACCTCATTGCCACTCATTCTGCAGCCTCCACACCACCAGCAGCATAGCCCATTTCCCCATGCCAAGGCAGGGTTTCTGCAGGCTAACACTGTTTCTCTCTGCACAGGTCCTGTTCTGGGGTGTTCGAGAGCTGAAGAAAGTCCAGCTCCTCTCGGTAGATCGTCCCCAGGTTCTCATCGAGTGTGCAGGGAAAGGAGTCAAATCCTCTGTTATACAGAGCTACAAGAAAAATCCCAATTTCACTGGCCTTGCAGACTGGTTTGAAGTGGTGTGTACAGCATGCTGCCCCTTGCCTGTCTGTTCTCTGGTTAGGCAAGGTGTTAATTAGCATTATTCTTCCTTTCTTGTCAAATAATTTCCTCTGTGTCCTGATTAAACACTAAGTGATGTCAGTTCTTGTGCAAAAGCTACTGATTTGAAAATGCTTTAAAGGACTTCTGCTACAACCCTATGATAAAAGAAGATTATGTTCTTCATATTATGTCCCAACTAGACAAGGAAATATGTTGTAATCAGATTTTTACTGATAGGTTGGAACTTGTGGGCAGCTAATAGAAATATATTTAGTATTTTTGCTCCTCCTTTCCCATTTTGCTGGGTAGTGTTGAATTTTCTTTATTTTCTTTCCATCTTTTAACTTTCCTTTGTGTGTTACTGGGCTATTAAGGGGATTGATCATTTGTGGCTTATGAGCTCAGGACCTTTTCACATTGTCACACTTGCTTTTATGAACTGCAGTTATGTATCACCTGTTGGTTGAGTTATAAGAGCTGGCACTTTCAGTAGACAAAGGTTAGCATCAGAACCAGTCTGTTCAATTTGCTCTTGTTGCTACTATCAAGAGAGGATTTTACTTATAAGAGAAAAATATATCAAAACAATAACCTGGATAAGGAAGTACAGTTTCTACAGCATTTTTAGCTTCTATTGTGTATGTCCTAAGGGCTGTTTTCCTCTTGGTGGTTCATCCTATAAGGCATGTAACCACCCAGGGTCCACATCTGGTTGTTGGGCAAAGTGAGGCAGATAGGGTTAATAGCCTTCACAGCAGCAATGGCATTAAGAGTCACAACTTCCCACACTGCATTCCATCCTTCTGAACACTCCTGATTCTCCCAGTTTATTCTAACAAGAGATGCTTGAATATGACAGCACGGAATTCAACTCAGCAGCACAGCCTGTACAGTCCACTCTGTGTTCTTAGGAACAAGGCTTTCTCCAGATTTTGCAGAAAACAAAAATCATATTGCCTATGCTGAATGCATTTTGCATTATGAGTATGTTAGTAGCTGAGGAGGAGAAGGGAGGGAGGGAAGAGCAGAAGCCTTGTTGCTATGCACGAGAAATATTCTATACATGTTCTATATTCTCTAGCAATTCTCTCAAGCTGCTGTCTGTCCTCTGCACTAGGAGCTGCCTGAAAATGAACTCTTGCATCCACCACTAAGCATCTGTGTGGTCGACTGGAGAGCCTTTGGGAGGAGTACTCTTGTTGGAACACATACCATCAATTGCCTTAAGCAATTCCTATGTAAAACCCCACTGGGTCCTCAAGCTGCACCTAACAGAGTTGACATTGTAGAAATTGAGAAAGGTAAGTGTTCAATTCTGACCCCAAATAAAAAGACAAAGGATCTGCTTAGAGGCTTACACTTAGAAGTTTGCTTTATTGTGTTGAGCATTGGGTCAAACCCTTAATCACATGATTATTTGATGATCATCAAATGCTATGACAGTATTTCTGGCAAAATCTTACCTAACTTGCAAAGTTTCAGCTTCAGCTTCACCTGAATCATCCCAGCCTGCTGAGCTATCTCAAGAAGAACAAGTTTTTGGTGATCACATCTTCGCTGAGGTGGAGCAGGGTAAATGGACAGTGGTAGAGCCAGACCCATCCCTCAAAGCACTTCCTGCCACTGATAACAAGCACTCTGCCTCTGAGCCAGGGAAAGAGAGGAAACAGAAGGTGGGTACAGCTGGAGCTACCAGCCAATTTCCTTCTGCAGTCTTGCATTTAGCCCTTCCTTATAAAGGGGCAACCTGCTGACCCCAGGTTTAGAGATTTTGGGGGTATTGATGTTGACACCCACACTATCTTGCTGGCCCTCAAGAGAACTAGTTAACAATGCAGCTTTGACCACACAGAATTTCATTACTTCCACTAATAGATTCTTAAAATACTTGCAGACTCAATTGGGAGAAGCCAATTTGTATCTGAATGTTTGCATCTCTTAAAACATCATTATTTGTTATCTGTGTGGACTTGCCTGTTGTATGGGTTGCTCCTGTGGCAATGTCTCCAATGTTTAAAGTCTTGGCATAGTCAGTAGAAAATACAGAGCCAGCTTTAATAATTTGATGATCATGATGAAGTGTCTTGGAATAAAAGACAGAAACAGGAATTCATATAGCATTTTATTTAACTCTTGGAGGCTGAAATTTTCTAATGTATACATCTGTTCAGGCTTAATGTCATGAGTCAGGTGATTAGTTTTAATCAGTTCTACTGCTTTCGCCATTATTTGGTAGGATGTGAAAAAATCCATCCGACGGTCAACAAAGAGGAGAAAAAGAACGATTGCAGATGAATCAGCTGAAAATGTTATTGACTGGTGGTCAAAATACTATGCTTCTGTGTTCAAAATGCAAAAGGTGAGTCATGCAGCATGTCCAAAACTCTAATGGATGAGCAATGTCATAAAAGTAGATTTACTGTAGAATGATTCCTTTTTGGTATTACACTCATAATGAGGAGTTTGTCCATTGTGTCTTTCTTTTAAAAGGCAAAAGGAATTTTTTCCAGTGAAGGAAAACCTGATGACAGTAAGTAAATTACTTGGATTTTTCTATTATTTTGCACTACTAATACTTTCTCTAGTGTCGCTTCTCTACTATTTTATTGGCAACAATTAATGTCTGGTAACAGAGTACTGTTGGTGTACTGGGCTCTTTCCTCTACAGCTGATTAGATGATGGGTAGGTTAAAACTTCAGAGCCAGTTAACATGAATTTCCTGTCATTCAAATATTGTGCACAAAGATTAGCAAAGTTAAAGTCCTAAAGGATACAAGATAGAGATTATCCTGGTCTTAGGCTGTATTTGTAACAGGTTCAGGAAAAGAAGCTCTTCTGAGTTTTGAATCCAGTTCAGGATCAGTGATGCAGGAACAGCTGCTAGGAGACTTGTAGTCATGTGTCTTATTTCCATAGCTGGAAAGCTTTATCTAGCTCAGGTTCTAGGATTTTTTTTTTTTTTTCCTCTAAAAGAATTGGTCAGAAACAGACTCTGTGTGTGTGTGTGTGTATGTCTCCATACATATATATTCCATGGCTCAACAGATCCTCCCACAATCAAACTGAACTCTGGAAAATTTTATTTTTGGACAAATATGACTGCTTGAGTAGGCTGGGAAAGTAAACAAATATTTAATGTTTACACAGAGCTGCTATTCAGAATGAAATTAATCACCTTTTCATGCCAGAGCTGACCGCACTCCACCAGGGACTGAGCTGATTTAAAGGTTTAAAGGGGGTGTTGAGGTTGCTCTAAATGGAAGACATGACCTAAATATCACATGATATCATCTTGGAAATAGCTGATAATGGTGCTTCAGTGATCATCAGGGCTGCTGAGAGATGAGGAGGAGATCAGTTTCTGAGTGAAGTTCCCTTGTCCAAATAGAGGAAATATTTACACAGAAAATATTCTACAAAGATGTGATGTTCATTTACAGTCGTGACATGCACCCACAACTGGCTATTCAGGCAGTTGTGGCATACTGGTTCTGACTGATGACTTCAGACCTTTTGAATTCTCTTCCAATCATTTTTGTTACAAATTTTCACCTGTGATGATAAGCATTATACATACAGGACATCTCTGACGTGAAATCCATATCTCTAAATATTTAGTCAAACACACATGAGGTACTCAAAAAATGAAAGTAAAGTGAACTCAAAATCCAGATTTCAGCTGAAGAACTGAACCATCTCAGTGTAACTTTTCAGGGCTCACCCTCTTTTTGTTGGGAAATCCCCTCTCAGTGTTTTGAATCTAACTTTAGCCTGGTCTACCTCCTCCCATTTCTCACACTTCTGGGCTTTCACCAGGCAAGATACACCTTATTTTGTGATACCTTTAAGCAGAGAAAGACTTGGGTCATCCTGATATCTGAAGTAGCTGTCAGACTAAATAACAGCTTTCAGTTTTAAATAAACCTTTAATTTTATGTGAAAGCTGTTAAGATCTGTTTATTTGCATTGGGGAGGAGTCGGAGAGGGAGGAAAAGGGTGGTCTGGGAGGTGGCATCAGGGAGGGAGTCATACAGGACACCATCACACTTTGTCCAACAAGCTCATTATGAAGACTGGTAGCCACAGGGAGCATAAATTGCCACCTCTCTGCCTGGGAGCACCAGGGGAAAAAGAGAAGATCCCTATGTCTGGCAGTAGAGGAATAAATAGAGAAAGAGCAAGGGGGACTCTAAAACTGTATTTTGCATCCTTGTCTAAGGCATTTATGTGCTTTGCTTGCTAAAACATACATGATGCCATTAAATTTCTGCAGATAAGCAGACTTCTGACCACATAGCATTGATCATAGAGGACGAACCAGACAAAAAGAAGAAGGATAAGACATTGAAAAGGATACAGAAAGAAACTCCAAACCTAGCAACACTGCAGGTAAGAGAAAAGTAAGGCTGAGGTAAAGCTGTTTTTATTCACTGTCTCTCCAAATTTTGACATCAGCAGCTGAGTTTGACAAACCCTCCTTACATATATTTCAGACACTTTGAAATGAATAAAACACACTAAATTATAGTGATAATGCCCTTCAGCACAAGGGACACAGAGGAAACTGGGGTCTCGTAGGGTGGATGTGGCCCACTTGGCCTTAGACATAGAATATATTGGTGTAGACAAACCCAGAGAGACTTCAGTGAAATTCAGTTTTGTTGTTTGCATGTAAAATATTGTAGTTGGAAATCCCAAATTTCATGTTAGAAATATTGCGGCCTATTGAGAATGTCTTTAAAAAGAGATGGAAAGCATTGCTGTGATGGCTAGTGCATCCTCCCTGATGGGAAATAATATTCAGCTCACATTAGATTTGGTTGGGTAATGATAGAAGGAATTCAAAGAAAACTTTATGGGTTGTGCAAAATGTCTGGAGAGATGAGAGGTTTGAAAAGATTAGGACTGTTTGGATTAGATTGTAGCTGAATAAATGGGAATTTGAAACTGCTGTTTCCATTATTTTAGGGATGGCAGTTATATAGGCCCCTCTATTTCACACTGAATAACACTTGATAAATTACTGGGGGAGAGTATTGAAAAAATACATTTTTTGAAAAATGGTTGGGTCTTTTGAGCTATCCTAAAGCTCTGTCCCCACAGCACTTTATTACTGTCTGCTTTGCTCTCAAGTTCTGAAACATCAACGTAACAGAATGGGTCAATACAACAAAGGCACGATGCAGTGACAAAACAGAAGCAAAGAGCAACACATCCACACTTTTTCACTCACACCAGTGTTTACAAATGTTCATTTTGGCCCCTCCAGAGTTGCTTCCACCTGCTGTATTAATGTGCTATTTCAATAGTTGGGAAAGACTTTGGTTGAGGACATAACTGGTCCTGTTTTAAATGGGGAATTAAGTCTTTTCCTCAAGGACTTTTGCAAAACCTTGTTTTTTATTAAAGTCTGCATTTTGGGTCAAAATGAATTTCTATTCATTCCCTAATAAAAAAGTTGCTATAAATATATTCACTGCACCACAAAATATAAGCATTCTTCTGTTTTCAAAGATTTATGAAGGAGACTTGGAGAGTGAATTTAATAACTTTGAAGACTGGGTGAAAACTTTCCAGCTCTTAAGAGGAAAATCTAATGATGAAGTTCATGCTGACGCTGAAGACAGAATAATAGGAAAATTTAAGGTAAGCTTTAATATTGATTAAATGGGTAATAATTTAGAGACTTTAGGTTTTAATACATGTTTCAGGTATGCCAGGGAGGAAAGAAATAGATATTGACAGTCTGTTCTAAATAGAATTAGTTTTATTATATCTAGAGTCAATTTTTTTCCTTTCCCTTTATCTGATAGAAAAAAGCGGCATCCAGCACCAGGTGTTCACTTCTGTTTTGAAATAAGGAATTACAAGGAGTTTGAAATTACAGAAGGGCAAAAAGAGATATGTTATGTAGTCCAGATTTCACTAATGCAACTTTGTTTCTACACTATCAGTTACAGAACCTTTTATGTAATTTTGTGTAATTTAAGTGTAGGCTCTCACAGCTACAGCCTGATCCAGGGCAATCTGAAAAGTTCAAAGCCTGAGTAATATTATTAGGATTTCAACCACTTTGCAGTTTAGAGGAACTGATTAAACTCATTGATATCTCAATTAGCTTGCAATGCAAATTTCTGTCCAAATGACTTGTTAGTTGCTTTCAGGCAGTATGAGCTGCTCAGCAACACAAGTCAATATTGCTTTATATGAGTTGTATGGTGGCTGCAAAAATACAGTTGGATTCCTGTTACACTGTTATGAAACTTACCCAGTGGAATTATTAATTTGCCAACATACAGTTAAGGTCAAAATATTATTTTTAAAATACTAATGATAAGAAAACTGGATTTAGAACACCTACAGGTATTAGTTTTAAATAATCTATAGGCATGCAGGTAGTCCTTGTAAACATCTAGATGTTGAGTAGTATCATGTTGTATCATAGCGTCATGTTATAGAGAAAAGACATTTTAAAAGGTGATATTTAATTTGGTGAAGTTTAGCACTGCAGTTTGGGTTCACTGTGAGGGTTACCACAAAATAAGTTGCATGAATGATGGCTTTTTCATGCAAAGGGTTGGTTTTGTATTGCACTTGATCTGTTTTCAAGGGAGATAAAAGTCACTGTATTTCCAGGGCTCCTTCTGCATATACCCAAGTCCTGAGGACGGCAGCTTGCTGGATGGAGGACAGCCCCGCATCCTGCAGGGAATTCCCCCAAACCTCTCTGTCAAAGTGCTCATCAGGGTTTATATTGTGGCAGTAAGTACACAGATGGTCTTTTAACCTTGAAATAACTTGGATGTTTATTTTCAACTCTGTTTACTTTTAATGTCTTTGCAGTGAAGCTTCTGAAAAATCCTCATCCACGGGGTTTGTTTTTTTTCTGGTCATATTTCAGACAATGTTTCATACTGCAGAAATGGGCGTTCAGAGTAGAAAATGTTATATATGTTCCTCACAAGAAATCTGGAGATTTCTGCAAGACTGGAGAATCACTTTGCTTGTTCAGACTAAAAGGGCTGGATACATAACTAATGCAGTAGAGACAACCTGTTCCAGCCACAATATGCAAATGCAGTCAGTATGAATCAGTAGAGTTGTTTCAAAATAACACATATTTAAACAAAACCTCAGTAAGGGAGAAATGGTAGCATATTTTTTGGGGGCTGTGAATAGCATACTATCAAAGTTCTACATGTTGTGAATAAATATTGGGGTCAATAAAGGTAGAAATACAGAGGACAAGAGGGAATGGTGTGAGAGGTAAAACAGGTAGAAGGAACTGGTATTTCAGAGAAACAAGACAGTTGCTGGTAATCTACGACAGAAAGAGAGCATGCAGAGAGACTGTGGCAACAAAATATGAAGAGATTGTTTTCCTTCCTGAATGAAAATAAAGACTTAGAGGTCTTTTCCAACCTTAACAATTCTATGATTCTATAAAGAATTGATTTGCACTGTTCAAGGATCTGGAATGATATTTGTGGGCAAATCTTTCCTGAATCCTACCTGCACTTGTGCAGCCAGCTTCCTCCTCAGCATTGCCTCTCCTGCTCAGCTTTTTCTGTCTTAGTGATGGGACAGCACTTCGGCTTTGCAAACTCTCTTCTCCTCCAGATCATCTTTTCCTAGAAGCCTATAAAACTACAGGCCAAATTTTACATTACATGAGACAATCAAAGCCCCTGAACTTCCAGAACACCCAGGACTGGGCAGGAAAACCACAGTCCTGTGTAGGGACCATGCTGTATTTAAGCAAACTTCTCGACGACATAATTTTTCTTTTTCACAGGCATTTAACCTCAGCCCAGCTGATCCAGATGGCAAGTCAGATCCCTACATTGTGCTGAGGCTGGGCAACACAGAAATTAAAGACAGGGAAAATTACATCCCCAAGCAGCTAAACCCTATATTTGGAAGGTCAGTGATGACTTATTTTTGTATTCAGTGTAATTTGTGCTTTATCACTTGCTACCACTGTTGCTGTTACAAAGTGTTTGCTATATGCTGATTTCTGCCAGTTTGGATGTTCTGTAATCCTGATGGTTAAAACGTTGGGAATTGGTATCACACTGTTTGATAATAAAAGATTTCATTTTCATACCCATCAAAACATAACAAGTATGCAATCTGTGAGAGGTTTTGCAAAATGATGTGTAAGAGGAAATGAGGCAACAAATGATAATTGTCTGTGAAAATTAATACAATCATTAAGTTCAAAGCAAAATAAATATCAGAACAGTAAAGTGTGATTTAACAATCTTTGTTGCTGTTTCAGGTTAAATGGAGTGCTAAATAAATTTCATCATTCTAGGACATATGAATTTTTTGAACTCATATAGCCTTCTAAACTGGGGAGCCAGGGGCAAGCCATCAGTAATATCCAGTTTGTATTTTCAATGCTTTATACTTATTTATATTTTTAATGCTAATAGCTGTAATTTTTTTTTCAATATATTTCCCTATTTTAAGAAGGTTGAAAATATCTTGAATCGGGGTAGAAGAACATTAAGACAGAGAAACTATACTGCTTTGGATTGAAAGACCCCTAGAACAGAGGGGAAAAATACAAAACTCATCCTTCAGGAGACAAAGTTCAGTTTTGTCTGTGCTTTGGAGAAATTTGGAGCCAGTGTTGTGGTAGTTGGGATGTCCTATCTCTCACTGATTTGTCAAATCCCTTTTACAATCACTTTTATATTTTCAACAATAATGATTCCTGAAAAACGCACCAAGTGAAAAGGGAGTTCTTATCTTTGTTTTTTTGAGATTTGTTTAAAACTTTTGCCTGATCCTTTTGTTGGGTGTCCCCAAATTCCTATATTTAATATTTAACCTGCAGCTTTTGCAAGAAAACAGAAAAGACTTAGATGTCCCTTTTTGGGGGTTCTGAAAACTGTGTGAGAATTCTTACCTACAGCTGTGTTATCCTTACTGGATTCAAGATTGCAGGAACAATCTTAGGACTTTACACAGGTTGCTAGGGAAGCAGGAGAAAGAATATACTTTAGCACAGTGTCTTTCCAGCATGTTCAAATATTTAATTGAAGCAAAAAGCACTGCCAAAAAAGCCACTGCTTATTAGAAGAGACACCATTCACACACTGTTTGCATGGCATGAGTTAGCCTAGTCTTTCAGGCTTCAAAATCGATTTGACTTCATGTAGGTCCCAATTTTTCCTGTAGATCATTTGAAATCCAAGCTACATTCCCCAAGGATTCGTTGCTCACAGTCTTGATCTATGACCATGACTTCATTGGGACAGATGATCTTATTGGAGAGACTAAAATTGATTTGGAAAATCGTTTCTACAGCAGACATCGAGCTACCTGCGGGTTACAGAGTCAATACGAAATGTAAGTACTTCTTCAGGCAGGAACAGAGCTCACAGTGAGTGACTTGACTTGAAGAAGAAATTACAGATGTGTTCCAGATATTATGCTTTCTCCAGCACAAAAGTGTCACAGGGGGTATTTTAATTAAAATTCACCAAAAAGCTTACTGGTGGCTTTGGGTAGCTGCCAGCCTCAGTGGGAAGTGGATACTTTTGCATTAACAGCACTTGTTCAAAAAGTATTTTAGATAGTAAACAGCTGATGTTTACTACATACCTGCTTGATAAACTGCCTTTGGACAGGCATAAAGGGCAAATGGGAAAAATCTCTGAGAGAAATGATGCCAGGGCTCTGCTTTGCTCTCTGTTACTCAGCTGCAGCTGGAGTGGCTGCAGCAAGGCTGGTGGGACTGGTGTGGCCCTGGGGGAGCAGGAGCAGAGGCTGCTGGCACGGCCTCTGTGATGGGGTGAGTGCTGGGGTGAGGCTGAGCTCCTGCTCCCTGCCAGACAGCTCCACTCTCGAGGACGTTGTTCATAAAAATTAATTAATGCAGAGAAAATCAATCTAAAATAACTCCTCTGCTCTGGAGAGGGGTGCTAATCTGGGAGATGTGTTTGGGGTTCATCTATGATTTTTTCTCATTTTATCAACAAACCAAGGGTGGACAACGTCAGAAAGCAATCCAGGAACACAGACCAAGCCCCAGAGCTTCCCTTGCCAGCTCAATCTCTAGTGTGAGATATATCTCTATGTGCTTATTCCAGGTCCCAAATAACCTGAGCTCGTTCTTTGCATCTGGGAGCTGCAGAATAATTCTCCCTGAATGGAGGCAGCACACGTAAACTCGAATCTTTTAGGTACAACATGGAACAAGATCTGTTCCTTTTCCTCATGGGAAACATGCCCATGCTATTTCTTTATCTAAGCTGTGGGCAAGGCTGCCTCAGCTTCTCCTGTGTCTTAAGAGAAAGGAGTGGTTGATCTCCAGGACCTGAGCAGACAGAGGCGGTGTCTCAAGTAAGAAGTGGTGCTGGCCAAAGGCAAATTTTACTGAGCAGATTTCAGGGCCACTGACCATAAAGCGAATCTCTGCATGGAAATTCCTGATCTGTCAGTGCACTCTTCGGAAGGAAAACCTCACCCATTTTGCTTCACTCTGTTCCCTCCTTGCAGAGAAGGGTACAATGCATGGCGAGACGCAACCAAGCCGAGCGAGATCCTCACTAAGCTGTGTAAGGACTACAGAATAAGTGGGCCCTTCATGCAGCCAGGGGAGATACAAGTAGGAACAAAAATCTTCAAGGGACAGACAGTCTTCACAGAAGATGAGAACGGTAACAAAGTAGTTCAGCGTCCTTCCTTTGCATTGTAGCAGTACCAGGAGCCTGCCCAGCTGTAGCTGGAGCCCTGTTGTGCTGCGAACTCTGAAATCAGGTTACTGGAGCCTGTCTCTGCTCTTAAACACTCAAATAACTCTGGCAATGAAGGCTGTGTCTGTATTAGCTTCTGCTGTTGCTTAATTGCAAAGAACCTGTCGAGTGAAACAGTTAATGCTAATGACTTGACATCCCCATGGTGGCTGTTGGGGAATATCTTAGATTAGCTCCTGCCTGATCCCTGGGATGGGATGTCCAGGGTTGGTTGGAGTGTGGGGGACTCACTTGTAACATGTCTTCTGGCTTAGTGTTGGTCTGAAAGGAGTCCAGCTTGCATGCTCTGAAATGCTTCCTCACAGCATATCAAAGCATGGGAAGTCAGGGACAGTCTTTCAAAAAATGTATTCTCTGTCTAAATTAAAACACTACAATAGAGAGACCCAAGAAGTGAGAAGAAGAAGGAAGGGAAATACTGTTTTGAAGGGAGTTACTCAAGGTCAGACAAATCTCTGACCATAGTTAGATTCCAGGCCACTTACCCGCTAGTCCTACCTTAACTGCTTATCTTTCCTCTCTGTTGGTTTTTTTCCTCCTCTTGGTTACCACCACACTGACTGCTCTTCTGAAGCACTGATGTAGCATCTTGTAAATCCAGGTATCTGCGGGGTCCATGAATCCAGATGGCAGGACAGAACTTACTGTCAGAGCTCCCAGGTTAAAAAGAGGTCAAAGCAATTGGGACCTTAAATGTCCATATCACATTGGTTAGAGTGCTGCCCATGGGCAGGGGGGATGGACGAGATTGTCTTTGAGCATTCCTTCCAACCCAAACCATTCTATGACTCAGTTTTATACTTAGAATAAGGAAAAGAGATGTGAGGATGGAGCCTTTCAAGGGGAACGAAAGGAGCTGGTCTTGGACACAGTTGTGGACACTGTGGCAGTGTGAGAAAACCTCCACTCCCTTATCTGTGTTGATTTGTCTTTGACCACATTCTTCTTGGCAACTCCAAAATATGGCTAACACCTTGAATGGAATGCTGCCAAGGAAGCCAAGGAAGGACTGTTGAAGGGAGAAGAGTTGATCCATTTTGGGTTTCTTGGCACGAAAAAGATTTTTACTCCAGTGTTGCTGTTTATTTTCCTCACTAGCAGATGACTGAATGTGACTACCAGCAATAGGATGTCTCAATCAAAATTTTGGTTCACTAAAATGAGCTTCAGACAAACCAATGTCAGATAAGATGATGGAAATCAGAAGCAAAGAAATATAGAACCAGATGGCAAAGATGAAAGTACTTACTCACACAAGTTTTTCAATATTGTACAGAAATAGTTTATCGCATACAGTCTTTACATAATTTCTACCCAGATTGCTGTTCTGACAAGTACATCTGGGTCCTTATTTCCTGATGGATTTCTGTGGTGGCCCTCCTTTGGATCTGTAAAACTAACAAAGACCCCAGATTTGAGCTCTAGAGGCGTACTGAAAAGGGAAAGCAGTACCATTTCCACTGTATGGGTGGAGAAAATTATACTTATCCATCCAGCTTTAACCTGCAAGGGAAGGAATAATTTAACTTTGCTCTAGGAACAAAGAAGTTAGGATAGGGAAGGGCAGGATAGGACTGGGTGGGGCAGGATGGGATGGGATGGGATGGGAT